>JANSTT010019121.1:17773-49973 GCA_026745375.1 Platyura marginata | reverse complement strand
AAAAAAAAAAGAGGAAAAATAATTAAAAAAAAAAAAAAAAAAAAAAAAAAAAAACATTTCAAGCACATTTCTAAAAGCCACTACAGTTTTGTGTAATCGCATAATATATACAAGTAATGCATTAATCTCTTGTTTGAAGTCTTCTGCCACTCTGCCACTCCAGACACTGAGGATGGTAAAAAAAAAAAAAAAAAAAAAAAAAAAAACAAAAATAGTAAAAACCGAAACAAAACTCCAAACCAAACGGCAACCCAGAGGAGTATAAATCTAACTTTACAATAACCACTTGAAAATTGTGCTCGTTTCGAAAATGTTCTTGAAATGACAATACATTTAGTCACTGATTAATAGCTCTTGTTATTGTTGGGGTATTGTGTTATAAAGATGCTTTTGGCATACATTTCACATGAAACGATCCACATTCTAGCTCACTTATATACACACTGATGTAAACTTCATACATACATACATAAATAGGGTAAAGATGTAGAAAAAAATATAATATGAAAAGTAGCAGCAATATGAATTGAACGAATTGCCAAATTCCTCCCTTCTCTTAAAATACAAAAATTCCATTAATGTGTTATTCTTTTAGTCTAATGCTTGATATGGGTGATGCTAGAGAAGACAGGGACGGTTTTTTTTTCAATACTAGGCGAAACACAAGTTTTTTCTACAAATGATGGGTCTACAGTTCCCGTTTTCTATTCATATACAATTTATCCAGACAGAGTATGTTATGTAAAATATTCAGAAGTAAAAATTTTTCACGCATGTTTTGTTATTGTTTGTTGTTTGGTAGTAATCGATCAACCTCGACCAGCATTTTAATCTAATGTACCCCTCCTCCCTCTTTTTACTTCTATTTTCATAGAGTCACTCCAGTACCTCCTCCGATCCAGTTTTCTTTAGGAATTTTAAGATCTTCAGTGGATTTAGGGAGTGATTTCCCATTCTGTAAGGAAATGTATTGGAGTTTCTTCTGCTTCTTCACAGAATCGTGTACGAGAGGCTTTCTTCCGGGCCTAGTTTTCGTAGGTGTCCCTTCAGCCTGTAATGTCCTGGCAGAATTCCCGTCAGCAACCAAAGTCTGTTATTGGTACTTCCTAGCCTCATATCTGTTTCGGTTGTATAGTATCCGAGTAGTACTTTGGACTGCCTTAGCTTTAGGTTTAGGGCCACAAGCCTTCAACATTGAGAACTAAAAGATATATTGTGGATCTCCCTTCTGAGGTTAAAATGTCCTCGTTTAGCGAGGTGTTATTACTGAATTTTGTCGTTTGGAGCTAGAATGTAGCCTTTTAGGTGGTGAAGGAAATTCTTTGCATTTATTGGCTCTTCCCTCTGATTTTTACGCATGTTAAAAATTTGTTCACATTAAAAACAAAACAAAAACGGTGTCCCATAACATCTGTAGCCGGCCCTGTCTAGATGTGTGATGATAAAAGTGCTAGAGGGAAATATTATTAACTACATTAACAACAAACAAGTTTTTCTATAGTCATTTCTAGCCATATATGGTATCGTACGACGTACGTACATATCTTATACAATAAGTCGTCACCTAAAATCCCTTATTACATGGGGGAGAATGTTCTTCGATGGTAATGCAATCAGTATTACATATAATTCACATTTATGTTTTGATATTTCTAGCACTGTGTCCCGATATAAATATTTTATTTTCTTCTTTTTCTTCTTCTTCTACTTCATTCTATCGTCTCTGGTGTCGGATTAAGTTTCGGCAGAATTTGATTTATTGTGTTGGCTTTTAATTCAATGCTTAGTCGGGGGCATGTTTCTGCCCGTTGTAGAGTGACCGAAAAATATGACTTATTACATTTTTCGGAATTGTGATATAAAGAGGGCGGGGGGGAGGTATGCTGTACGAAAAAATACTATGGAACTGTGTGGCATATTCTTTTGTGTAGAGCATAAGTGATTGGTTTTATATGCTTTAGGATGATATATGGTGGTTTTCCATCTATATGTATATGTTGGACGGTATGATATCAGACGATGGCTATCATAGAAATGCTGAAATCTTAGAAAAAGGTTAAGAAATATGAACTTGATTGCTAACTTTGCAGATTTTCTTCTTCTTCTTTTGTTGTTGTTGTTGAATTTCCTTATCAGTGTTTAATCAAATTAATTTATTAATGAATTTATTTATGATTTGCTGACGATAATCACAATTCCGTTTTATGTGAAAATATCGGAGAGTTTTTCTTAAAAAATTGTGAAATTATGTTTAGGAACAATTAACTAGCCGCGCTTCTATCCAATATTCAATTTTTTAAATAATCGCATATAAAGGTTGTCCTTTACGTCTAAGAGAATGAGTGAGAGGTTAGAGGGGTATTTTCATTTTATTTTTTTGCCACCTGCTAGTCATTCAAATAAAAGATGCTAGACCAGTATATTTTTTAATGCGACCAAAAATGAACGATAATTTGACGCAAGTATTTGAATTTTGCATTAATCTATATCAGGCATGCGACAAACTTTCCGTCGATAGAAATAGTAATTTTTATAGCTATAGTAAACAATTTTAATTCAAAAAACTGAATAATTTTACAGTTTTTCTATTGAAAGGTAGTAATACAATCTACAATTGAAAAGTAGTGGGGCACTTTCATCAACCCTTTGGCGCAGTATCGTCATTATAGTTATAAATTTTGCCCCAAAACCTAATTTTACTACATTTTATGTTTATTATTTGTAAATTTTCCGGTACTAATGTTTGATTAGAGTTCAGGTACAAACAAATATTTTTTATTGGTATTATTGGTTAAATTTTAACAATCGGCCCTGAAAAGTAGTTCTTTACAAGTAATATTTTATAGATGCAGAAGAAATTGCTTCTACTTTCTAATTTACGTCATTTAATGCTTTCTTCATTATTTCTTCATCAATACGACAGAGTGCTGTTTGTACCATTTTGATTTGAAGAATATGAAGAATGCACCCCACCAATTGAAAAACGAATGTGCCACACCAAGTAAAATATTACTAAAATATTTTTTATCTTTATTTCATTTTAATGAAATTTTTCATTAATAATTTTAAAAATATATCCCAAATAATTGTAAATACTAATGAATTGAATATAACAACAAATTAAGTTAAAAAATGCTTATTTATATTTACCGACAAATGTACCGACAACGAAACTGTTCAAATTTTAAAAATATGTCTCCATTTTAACGGTTTCGAACAAGAAATGTCAAATTTTGTTTAAATGAGCGCGTTTAAACCCCAAACGAACATATAGCAAAAAATTAATCAAAAATAACAAATATGTGCCCTACTCTACCCTACTTCTGTTAAATTAAATAGACAATAACTTCAATCAAATATTAGGGCAGTGTCAGATATTGGATACAATTTCAGCAAACAAATAGTCGAACAAAATTTCCCTACAAAAAAAAAAAATCCTCTTAAAAACATAAAAGCCGAACAAAATCTTTCAGAAATATTTTTCAAGACTGACAAATTCTTATCAATTCAAAAATGTCTAAAAGTCACTTTTGGCTAAACATTCGCCTCCATTCTGAGCAGATCCCTTTGATGATGAAATAGACAGAAATTTTCTATAGAAATGTTGCCAGATGCATGATTAAGAAGACATTTACACAACAAACAAGAAAAAAAAAAACAAAAAAAAAGATGAAGAAAATCCATTCATATCCACTTTCCCACTTTCATATCTCCCATCTCTTAAGTATAAAACTGTTTACAATTTTCAGCGTAATGAACAGCTTTTCATTTCTTAATTAAAAACTTTCAAGAATTAATAAAAAGAGAAGAAGTTACATGTAATCTTTTCCATACACAGACCAACTACTACCTAAAAACACAAGTATGTAGTAGAGCCAGCGTAATACTTTATTGCGGTTCATATCGCTTTCATTCACAAGATTAAAAGATTTCGCATCAAATGTAGTGGGCACAAAAGGTTTTTCTATTTTTTTTTTTTTTTTTTTTTTTGGTTTTTAGATGGCTTGTTAAATGTAAACGTACAAAATAGGGATAAATATAAGGGAAGGAAAAAAATAGAAGAAGAAAATCTATTGTTGGAAACTATATGGAAAAGGCTTTGAGTTTGAATGAAAGACTTTTGTTTGTGTTTATCAGTTTGCTGTAAGGACATCGTTAAACATTATGGAATTATTTATTATACTTAGGACTTGTTTTTTTTTTTTTTTTTTTGATGAAGCATTGCCCTCTGTGTAACAACTATACATGTAGGAAATTGGAAAGAAATCTTTAACATTCAAAGGCTACGGAAAAGGGTGGCTTCTAAGTTTTGTTGTTGTTGTTGTTATTGTTATGAAAGAATGATTAATATTAGTGTTTACATAGCTGACGTATAATTAATCAAACAATATAAAAATGTGTAATAAAAAAAAAATTATTCATTTCTTTTATAATTGAAGACTACCAACATAATAATAAATTCTTAAAGAAGGAAGAAATCATAAGAACATTATTTATTGTAGTTTAATATTGCGACATTAAAAAAATTAGCTGAAAGGACCATTAATAGATATCCGGAACCGGAACGTATTAACGCATGGATTGATTTACTCTGTGGAATCTACCGTGATGAATTGGCGCCTATTAATCAGAACTAAAAAGTATAAATAATCAATCTTATTTTTAAACAGACTTGCTCTTATTTTTTGAATGGATGGTGGAACGTAAGTGCATGTTTGTCCATCTAATTCTTTTAATTTAATTGAGCATGTTTAGGGTTGTTAAAGTAACACTTTTTTCGAATATGTTGCATTTGTTACCAAAATTTTGTAACAAAGTTGTAACAAATGTAATAAAAGTAACAAATGTAGCAAATGTACGATTCCGTCAGTTTGACAGATACATGAAATAAGAGATATATCCAGAATTGTTCCGAAATATTTCAGAATAGCGAATTGTTACATCGGTTTGTGGGTTGAAAAATAGGTATCAATTTTGGTAACAAATACATGTAGCAAATGTAACTTGATTTTCATCTAAGTTTGTGCATGGTATGACCATACAGTGGTGCATGTAAAATAAAAATTGTTTCGTTCGAAGAGATTTCGACAGAAAATGTTACCTATATTTAATACATGCACAATTTCATATCATTCATAATCCAATAAACGACAATACTGACATAAAAATAAATTTAAATGTGAAAATATTTTATATGCGCATTATATAGATAAATCTTTAATTATAATGTAGGTGGGGGGGGTACCATATTTCAATCAAAAATAATATTTAATTCAACAATTGTCTCTCTATGTAAACCACCAAACGATCCATTCCAGCCAGATATCTCTGTACGGCAAAATTTCCACATTCTTCTTTATAATAATTATACTTTGGGAACAGAATTTAAAGTCTGTGCTTCCATAGATAAAATTTTAATTGAAATTACATTTTATATAATATAATAGGAATAATATCAATTAACAGAAAACATTTTCGCATATTGAATAATTCAAATTAAACTAAATCCTCACCAGTTATCAATTCAATTAACGATTTTGAATTCATAAAATAAAGATATTCCGTCGGGCAAAACGGATCAGTGCGGCAGAGGATTTCGTAAAATATGCCAGACACAGTAAAATAAATGTATAAATTTGTATAAAGGTGGTGATATGTATCTACTATTCACTATAGAAATTTATATATATAGAGAAAGAGAGAGTGTTGACAGTATATCTGCCATTATCCGTCCTAACACTCAAATATTTTAGCAGCCGAATTTTGGCCCGGGGTTGGGCTAGGTGGATGAATTGAATATGTACAATAGATTGATGTGAATTTGTATGAACGTAACAGTGGTGCTTGGGGTGTGGGTGGCGGTTAATTCAAAAGATGCCAAAATGAACATAAAACAAATTAGGGGTTGTTTCATTTGTGGTGTATTCTCTTATTGAAGGATTTATTAAACAAACTTGTGCTAATGTTAGGATTTTATTTGTTGTTTTTTTGTTTTAATTCTCTTTTTATCTATATAGAACCAAAAAAAAAAGAAAAGAAGAAAATACTCGGGTTACTTAGTGTCAGCCCAATGGGTCTATTTATATGGGTACAAATATCCACTGAAATGTATCATTATACGATCACTGAAAATGGCATGGCGGCACAATCCAAGATGGCCACCAAAAAACAAAAATTATTTGCTCATATGTCATGTTTTTAATTTTTTAAGGACAACAAATTTAAAATGTTCGATTTAAATTTGAATATTTCTAGAAATATGTCCGATTTTTGTTAGAATGACCACAAATAAATGAAGAAAATGGAAAAACTTTAAAAAGCTCTACAAATGGAAGTATTTTTGGATCTATTTTACTGCAATTTATTTTTTAAACTAACACTTGTAGACCAAGGGTTAAATTATTTTAAAATTATCAACTGGTTTTTAGTGTCAAATTATTTAAAAAATTACAAAAACTCTACAATTAAAAATATTTTTGAATTACATTTTTTTTATGAATTTTTTATTGATTTGATTATTAGGTACAAATAATAAAAATGTCATGGCAATTGGGCTCCATATAAAAAACGAACCATTTTCGATTAATCGGCCATTTATGATTACTCCACCATTTTGAATTTTTTTTTTTTTTTATTTAACACCAATACAATGAGTGGATCATTTTACTTTACCTTTATCTAGATTTTGTATCTACATATAGTCAAATTTATTTTCCAAAACACACACACCAATCCTTATTGAATTGTCACACAAATAACCAGACTAAAGGATTGGATTATGGATTTTTATCTGCAATTCTGTAAATGTCTATACAGAGTACTGAGTACATGATCATTTTCACATCATATTCACGGTGAACGTTTTTGATTATATTATATATAGAGAGAGAGAGAGACGATATGTATATATATATATGTTGGGATGACAATGAAAATTGCATATTGAACACCCATAAACACATTGATAGAGGCGGAGGAGAGAGCGTGGGCCGATGGGGCGATAAACCAAGGAGGATGATGTTGTGCAGCACTTTTCAATCACTTGGGAAAATGAAAGAAAATCTATTTGCTTTTCCATGTGACGACACGTACGTGTACCGATACGATATCCATTTTACTATGGTTTTTTTTTTTCATCCATTGAATCGATAGCTCTATTCAAATCGGTAAATTATGTAAAGTAAATACGGCTCTTTATTTGATTCTCAAAGGTATATTTGGGATTACTCGAAATAGATTTTCTGTTTTTGATGAAATTTTTATAGAAGAACTTGGTTATTTATTATATTATCTCCCTCTATCTGTATACATACATTCATACACACATACAAACGTAGATATATATATGTATATATATAAATATATATTTCGATTTAGATTTATTGCGGTTACAGTCCAAACTCAGGAGAATTTAATTCAAGTGATATCTTTTCCTTTTAAGTTAATAAACAAAAATATTTATACCAAGGAAGGGATATATTCAAAGCAGGTCTATTATGGCGTTTTTTTTTTTGGCAAAGTTATTACATACATATAAGCCGATGCCGATTCCGATGCCGAATGAACCAATTGAAATAGTAGACAATTTCTCTATGTATATATATATAGGAAAATGGAAAATGGAAAGAAAACTGAATTTTCATCGATATTATTTAAGCATATTGAAAAAAGATTTAAAAAAAATCATATATATGAATATGTAAGTATAGATACCAATCACATATACTCTTTGGTGTTATGAATTTTTTATTTTTACTCAATATTGAAGGATCCACCCTAGTTTTATAAATATAAGTATACCTATACATATATATATTTTATATACCCATCTATTATTGCATATTAAAAATTCATATTTTGTCTTTGTGATCGTTTGTACATAGGTAGAGGTATAGGGCCCCCTGGAGATTTCTGTGAAATTAAATAAATAATAAATTTAATGAAATTTTATATTTTCAAAAAAATTCAATTGCATTTAGTTTTCCGCGTCTGAATATATACATATATAATTGCTATAGTGATGGGGTATTTCATCATGACGTTCCGTTCATTCTGACTTCATCAACAAGTTCCATTTAATAAATAGAAAAGAGAAAATCGTCGACCAACAAGATTCGAAGAAGAAAATTTATTGTTAAATATTCTCTATTTTAATTGTGGGCCCCTTCTTTTCAATTTCCTTGTTTTTGTTTGCTAATTGAAGTGTTTTGTAGAATATTCGGTTCGGAATATGCATATGTGAAAAGTACAACAAAAATTCCACAGATTTAGATTATGGATTATTTCCCGGGATATATCGATGGTTATTTGAGAAAAGGTCCTAACATAAATTTTTTCAAAAATCGTTTTTTTTTTGTGTATGAAATCTGATAATTTGGGATATTTTTCACTATCTGGCAACACTATTTTATTAAATTTCACGAATATAGTTTATCGCCGCATTTTAAACGGCCCCTGTCATCTTTTTTGAAATTTTTTTAAAAAATGAAGGTTAGGGCTTTTGTCTCAAATAACAGTCGATATGATTTATCCTTTATCTTTTTAGCGTACCAAGGATTTTGATTGGTCCATGTGTGCTTTCAAAGTTAGGTTTAATTTGTTATAATTTTGTTTAAAGATAATTTTTTTTTTTTTAGATGAAATTTCGAGTGCAAACGGGCGACTGTTGTTCGATTCTGAATTTACAATTTTGATCGGATAAAATAGTAATTTTTGGCACTTCGTTTATTAGCAAATCGTTAAAGACCACAGAACTCAAATAAATGAAAAAAAAATATCACAACTAGCAATTTAGATTTGATCTACTTATATGTAGATAGTTGGTGACTTTTTAAGATCTGTAATGATACGTACTTAATTCGAAGTAATGTCTGTATTGGAATAAAATAAAATACTTACGTTGAATAATTTATTTAAATAACGGCCTTTACTTATTTACACGGTCATTCCCTATATTAATTTTCTTTGCAATAAGTCTGAAAAAATAGCTATTCAAAAGCAAAAAAAAAAAAAACGCTCTCAATTAAAAAATAAAATTTCAATAGTTTTCTACACAAATCAAAAAGTAAAACGTCCAACAGCAGACATTGCGTTCTCATAACAAATCACACGAAACTTTCAATCAACCAAAAATCTAACATTACTTATATACGAAAAGAAAAAAGATCGAAGGTTAATGACCATTAGCTCCCATTTACGGGAGTAACAATAAATGTTTTCTATGACCACAATAAACAAGAACGAGAATATTCAACTAAACATAATATATTTGAACTTCCGTAATTCACCAAACCACAGCCAATTACACATAACGCAGACACAGAAAGAATATACAACCAAAAACTAGAGAAATTTTCCAGATATATATATATATATATATGGGGTTGTCCGGGTAAAATTGGGGATTAAAAAAAGCTTCAGAAAAAAAAAAAAAAGAAATTCAAATAAAATACCAAAATTCCTGTATAGTAAATGAAAATAAATTTTATGCTTGCCCATTAGATTCCTATCTAAGTACTGAAGACTTGGAGATATGATACACTTAATTGGTTTTATTTTTTTTTTAGCCGTTGCCTCTCTCGCGGGAAAAATAGATATGTAACAAGGAAAAAATCCAAAAAAAATATATATATATATATATCTGTTACTTGTTGAGTTATGGCCATTTTTGGTACAAAAGGGTCGGCCAAATAGAAATATCGAATGGAAAAAGTACAAAAAAAAGGAAATAACGAAAAAAAAGAAAAAGTTCGAGAAAAATGTTGATAGCCTGTTCAACCAAATCAAATTAAGAACGTACAGCCGGCTTACAAATACACTATAGGGCATAGTAGAGGCAAATGGGCCCGGAAAATATTACACAATCAAAATATGTACCATTTGGTAAGGAGGCGAGAGGATAGAAGGAAGAAAGGAAAAAAAAAAGATTTAGAATTGTTTTTATGTTTTTTAAAAATTCTCTGGCTTATTATTCAGTTTTTTTTTTTTTGATGACGTAATGTTAACAAAGCTACACTTCGCATAAAATTTCTATTATATAAGCGATTCGATAAACAAGTTCATATAATACAAAGGGAAAGGAGCTTTTTTTCATAAATTCAAAAACTTATTAAATGCCAAAAGATATCTCTTTCAAGTTTACGCAATAAATCATTTTCTTTTTCTATTTTCGATATGGATAGAGAAAAAAAGAAAGCAAAAAAAATATAAATATCGTTTTCGATATGGTGACTTTATAAATAAATAATATTGGCCAATGACATGTATATTTCATTATTATTCGGTCAGTTGAAAGACAAAATAAATATTTCAAAAGTATCGAAGGGATGTTGGTGAAGCATCGAGAGTGTAGAAAGGCTACTGATAAAATCCTATAACAAGCCTTCATCCATATTTATCGAAAGTGACCCTTGTTGGTTGTTCTTTATTTTATTAAGTGAAAAAGTGACACACATAAATGAAATATAAAATAAATTTCCCACCTTTTTTTTTGGGCATATGACATTATTTTGGGTGATTTTGTTTTTTTGTTGCTTTTGTTGGTTTTTGAGAAAAGATTTAACACTAATTAAATATACAGTTCTATGTTTTAGTCATGTATTTGACCAATCAATCAATTTAAAAAATAAAAAAAAAATAACAAACATTTCAAGTGTTTGAAGGAACAATTGAATAGTTTAAACATTTTTACATTGATTACTATTAAAATTGATATTTCTTTCCAAGTATCTAATCGAAAAATTAATTTAAAATTACCCCAATCTCAAGAGGAAAAAAGACTTCTTTATGATTTTTCTCTATAAATGATCCCAATCCCAAGAAGAAAAACTAAATTCCAGGACATCATACAATAATAACTAGCTGATATTGTAAAACGTCCTACACATCGACGATTGTTTTCGATAATTTTGAGATTGATTTCGAAGAAAGTAAAATCTTCATATCATTTTTCTCTATAAAATATCCCAATCTCAAGAAGAAAAACTAAATTCCAGGACACCATAAAAACTACCTGTAAAACGTCGTCCATATCGACGATTATGATTAACCGGAATTGTTATTGATTATTTTGATGTTGACTTCAAAGAAAGTAATATCTTCATATAATTTTTCTCTATAAATAATCCCAATCCCAAAAAGAAAACTAAATTCCAGGACACCATAAAAACTGGCTGATGCAATGAACAGCTCTTCATATCGATGATTGTTTTTGATAATGTTGACGTTGATTTCAAAGAAAGTAAATTTTTCATATCATTTTTCTCTCTTAATGATCCCATTCCCAAGAAGAAAATTAAATTCCAGCACACCATAAAAACTGACTCATGCTATGAACATGAATCGTCCGACGATTGTTTTTGAGATATTTTGACGTTAACTTAAAAGAATGTAAAATCTCCATATGATTTTCGTCTATAAATGATCCCAATCCCAAGAAGAAAGATAAATTCCAGGACATTCTAAAAACAGGCTGATGTTGTGAACCGTTCCTCATATCGATGATTGTTTTTGAGATATTTTGACGGTAACTTCAAAGAGAGTAAAATCTCCATATGATTTTTCATCTTTAAATGATCCAAATCACAAGAAGAAAGTAAACTAAATTCCAGGATAGTATAAAAATAGGCTCATACTGTGTAACTTCAAAGAAAGCAAAATCTCCATAAAATGATTTTTCTTCTATAAATAATTACTGACCAATTACTAGACACAAAATGTTATTCTCCCCAACTATTGTGAACAAAGTGGAATAATTTCCGAAACTAATACGAAATGCCCGTAACCCTTGTTTTTACTCAAAATAATCTAATCCAGAATAATGGCCATACACAAAATACATTTTCATCACTTCAACTTTCTGGAAAGTACATCATTTAAAATTTCAATTTATCCCATCAGAACGAAGCAAATTTATATTATGGTATGATGAGCTACTACTATACTTGATGGCCCCCCTGATACTTATTTTTGTTTGGATATTATGTATGTATGTGCATATGTATATATGTAGGATAGGTATAGCCAAGGTCCTTCGGGTTATGGGTAAAATTAATAATAACATGCATGAGAATATATATCAACAATAATATTATTTTAGGAAATGCGATAGAGAAGAGATTTCCCTCAAATTTCTTTATTCGTTTTTTTTTTAGGTAGGTACCTAAGTATCTATGTATGTACGTACGTGTACATATGTATAAATATGAATAAACATGTGCCGACCTTCCGACCTATGCCTATACCTTATATTCCCATCTACATACCTACTATGTATGTATATACGGTAAATCACTTTGTTTTAACAAATGTTATCGTACGGTATATTCTCGCACAAACCTGATACAATGTAAATATTATAAATTACATTGAATGGGAACATTTAAGGAAACCAACCTAATATTTTATATCGTACATACATATACAATATATATATATATATATACATACAAGAAGGAAAGGAAAGGAACCATTGTGTCTTAAACCCACATATATACACCGACATCCCAAACATCCGTAACAAATTGCCGTCGGCCTTATCTAAGTTGAAGTCTAAATATATAAGGGATTCAGTTCTCCAAACAAAAGGAAGACAACTTATTCCAAAATTTCCAGCCTCAAGCCATACAACTTTATAAGAATTATAGAATCAAATTAAGAGAAGAATTATGATTATGATGTGGTTCATAAACAAAAAGTTCTTATGCGAAGGGTAGTATTGGATATATCTACATCGCCCCCCCCCCTCTCCTTCCCCACCGCCCGCTTTCTCACCCCCTGCCCCCATCTCTCCTTCTTCATCATAGTGCAGATTTTGCCAAGATAAAGTTACCATAAAAAATTTATCGTCCTAATTTGATATTGGGAAGGGGTAATTTTATCCATGTTTTATTAAATATTTTACGAGATTTATGGAATTATTGCGTTTCCCTTGTACGATATTGTGGAATGTTGCGAGTTGATTTTTCATTGGAATTTTCTTGATGGTATGACTTGAATAAAAGGATATCAATAATGATGGATAAGATTATTATCTCAGACAAATATTTTATTATCGTTTATTATATTTCGACTCTTTAATTATTTTTCTTTTTTTTTTTATTATATTCTTAGTCAATTTCTTTAGCTATAAAATATTTTATTATTATTTTTTTTTTGTTATGTTTCACCCAGAGCATAGACGCCAAATCCAAAAATATCGTGACGATCTTTAAATTATAGCCAGATAGACGACAATAAGAGCTGGGTCAATTTTCCGAAAACGACAATTCCCTGAAAACGACAATTACCCGAAAACGACAATTCACCGAAAGCGACAATTCACAGAAAGGGACAATTTCCCGAAAGCCCAATATATTTTTGTAACGATTGCGTTGGATTGGGCTAAAAATCGCCCCGATTAACCTTATCCAAGCCGACGTCGGAAAATAGGGTTTTCGGAGAATTGTCGTTTTCGGGGATATACTTTTTGGTGAATTGTCGTGGAATCGTTATATCGTTATCGTATTGTGAGGCAGTAAACGAAGGACCTAAAGCAACAATGGAAATTTCTCTCAACAGGTTGATGTCATATGTACGGATAATACCAACATGAAACTGCGCATGATCATACTTTGATATTAGAGATTTAGTTTTTAATTATCCAGTATTTTAAATGAGTTGTGACGCCAATAAGTGACGTAATCGTTGAAAAACATTTTGAAATGGTTTTATTTCTGACATCTGAATAATTTTTTAAAAAAAAGAAATTTTTAAAAAAATTGAATTTTAAAATTGGTTATTCTTAATAGGAATCTTGGCCAGCTACTAAAGGCATCAAAACATCTAATTTAGTGTGAGTCTTATAATCTAGTTTTCTAGATTCTAGCTAGACGTACAAAAATCGATTTTGATTAGATTATATTGCCCGAATTATTTGGTGACACCTACTTTAGTGTCAACTAGGGAAAATGCTTTGGTGGTATTCAGTCAAGAAAATGCACGCCAATGACAACAGTGTCTCCCTACTTCTGTCAGCGTAAAACGTTCGCATGCTTCACATTAAAACTTCAAATTTTAGATATAGGCGATTTATGATGAAAACAAATAATTAAATTACGTTTCCGAAATAAATTGATCCCAAAATATATTCAAATAATAGAGATCGTTTGTCTGATTTAGTTTTTTAACCATAAAGGATTTTCCTAGTTTCTTAATTAATTTACTTTACTAAACTTAAAAAAGTGTTTGATAATTGTCTAGTTTGGGAGTTTTTCGCAAAAAAATGTGCATTTTAGTTACTAGCTATGGAATATAAACAAATAAAAAAAAAATGTTTTCTTCTATTCGTATACAAACATTCAACACACACACATACACACTCACACACATTTTGGATACTAAAGTAAACCCGGAAGCCGCACGTATTCATGAATGCTTTTAAAATTAGAGTTCAAATTGCTTTCCTGGTTTTATTATGGAACCGAACAATAAACCCGTTGTATTATACAATATATAAAGCACAAACTGTTTTGTGCATTGGAGATCGTATCGAATAAATGAGTTTTACGGCCACTTTTGGTTTGTAATCAAATCCCTATACCACCTATATCATCTCACCCAACATTTTAGCCCATACCCTCTATCAGACAACATTCAAAGGTATATACAAATACATATATCCATCCATCCAATATATATATACATATATGTATGTATGTATGTATATATATAAGCAACAATCTATTGGTTACACATTTTTTATCAAAAAATACAACTCATTTGACCGTGTATATATTGTTGAGCCTTTTTTATAGATTTTTTTGTTTTTTTTTTTTTTGGGCTTTTTTTTTGTACTTTTATTTTCAAATATTTTGGTATTTTATTTTCAGCCATTGATTAATGTGATGTTGTGCTGGTGGGCAACTTTATAATTACAAAAGCCATATTATTCAACATAAATAAAACTTGAAACGGGACAAAATAATTAAAAAGCTTTCTTTTTTTCATTAAAACATTTCAATTAATGATTATGTGTACGAGTGCCTGAATGCCGATCAGATAATATTTCAAAATATCGAAAAATATGACAATTTTAATGTAAAAGCTCGTATAACATTTATTGTAACTGGAGTATCTATGGTATGTATGTTACTAATTATTTGTCGATGAGAAAATTAAAAATAATTAGAGTTCCTGTTTTTTTTTCATGTATAATTTGGTTAAACAAATTTAAATTACGAATTTACAGGAGGAGTGTAGATTAAAAATACCTTCAAGGTTAAGTTAAAAATTAAAATTACGACGTTTTTCTACAACGTTCTACTACAACGAAACGATTTACTGCTATTAAAGCCGCTATTAAGCTAACGAGGATGGTTCCTCCGAAGGACGTTTAGTTATTAGCACTGTCAAAGTACTTTACTGTCATTCTGACTGAATTTAATTGATTCTCAATTTTTTATGTTTATCCCTTAAAGTAAAAAAAAAATTGTTTCCAGATAATTGGATGGACAATCAATTGTTACAATTCAAAAATTGCCATTGTACCAGTAACGTAGCGTGGATTTTATATTTCTGTGGTCTCAAGCTAAAACAACTAAAGTGGATTTAGGGGTAATTAAGTTTTACATACAGCTGATTTAGAAAAAAATTACTTTCAATTTCCTATTTTTAAAACTTTCATATCACTTTTAGTTTTAGAAATATTTCATTAAATTTAATTTTGGTTTTTTTTAAATTAACTTATGTCATTTAAAACTGTATAACCTTTTTTCCATAAAGTATAAATAAAATGTTTTCTTTTTCTAATTATGGTGTGTTTTCATTCATCCCGTCATAAAAAATTAAAGTATTTAGCTCTTACAGATTTTTCCAGAGATTTGTTTGGAACCTTTATCTTACTCTACTCGTAATTCAGAAAAAATGACTTAAGTTGTTTTTGCTTGAGACCACAGATTTGCCTGTGCAAAGTTCCTCGGAAATTCTGGCAATATTCCGCATATTTCCATTAATTATTTTATTATTTTAATAGTGATAATTTTATTTCAAGTGAAATTTTATTTCTAATCTATTTTGGCTTATAAATCTTTTTTGGTTTTCTGACAAAATATCGAGAAATAAATGGTAGCACGATAATTCCTCGAAAACGACAATTCCCTGAAAATGACGATTCCCCGAAAAACAATTCCCCAAAAGTACAATTCCTTTAAAACAACAGTTCCCCGAAAACGACAGTTCCCCGAAAACGACAGTTCCCCGAAAATGACAATTCCCCGTTCTCTATCACTTTTATTATGAATCTGTTATCTGTCAGAATCTCGCTTGGATCATAGCAGTAATTTCTCTGTGATCGCACAAATTAAAAAAATTGTATACAAAATAATTTAAATAAAATTAATAATTTTGTAGTAATTAATAATTAGTTGGTACTTACATTTTTACCTAGAATTAGATTTATTAATGGAAGGAACAAAAACACTTCTCTCACAAACTAACGGTGCAACTATAATTAAAACATGGCCGCGTGCATCGCTCTCACATTTCTACGGTGCCCCTTCTCTGAAAACGTTTAATCTTGACATTTGTGTACGTCAAAAATTATTAATATTTTTTTTTGTACTAGATTACATACGATTGTACAAGATTACAATAAAAAAAATATGTAAATAATACACACTTTACTGAAATGTTTTGTTTAATAGAAACTTTTTGTTAATTTAAATCATTTTAATTTTTTTTTTTTTTTTTTTTATTTCAATTCGTTGCACAATGCTGTTTTACCATATGTGATAGGAAAAGCGGAAATAAACGCCATCCGTTCATGTTCAACCGGTACGTGTGAGTTGATAAATTGAGTATGATGGAAAATATTGAATTTTAATTTTGTCATTTTAAGCGCATTGGCATAAATCTACTTTTTGTTATTAAAATTGAATAATAACATTTTTTTTTAATTGTAGTTTAGTTTAGAAGAGGTACACACACAAGTAATTGCTTGATTAGATGCATGTCATTTTCAGATTAACCCTTTGCTAACCAAAAATCTTAAATCATCAAAAGTCGTTTATAAACCGAATTTGAATATCCATGAAAATCGGTAAAAATGAGTTAGCGGGTATTGTATATGAGCCATCCATATGATTTTTTGTAATACTGTCTAATTTTTTTCCGAGTACACGGACACCTTTCAACATTTTAAAGGAAAATTTCAATTTTCGGTCAAACTTTGAATATTAAAATTTTTTACGGCGCCCCAACACCAATCCCCTCCAAAAACCATGCCAGTATTTAAGGTATACAGAGGATATTTTTAAGATTTTCTCATACAAATTTTGTATACTCCATTAAAAAGTTATATTGTTTTTTGGTGCAAATCGAACAATTACATTTACTCGAAATATATTCGAAATAGAAAAAAAATTAATATGACAAAAATTATAGAGAATAAAAAAATAAATATAGTATGGAACAAAAAATTCGACGCCTAACCGTTATAGCGCTGCAATCAATTTTATATAAAACTGCCCATAGATTTTGATATCATTTACTCGAAATATATTCGAAATAGAGAAAAAATGAATATGACAAAAATTATAGAAAACAAAAAAATCAAGATTTCAATATAGACTAAAATATTCCACGACCGACCGCTATGGCGTTGTAATCAATTTTATATACTTTTTCAGGGTTTTTATTCATTTATTCGAAATAGAGAAAAAATGAATATGACAAAAATTATAGAGAACAAAAAAATCAAGATTTCAATATGGACTAAAATATTCCACGACCGACCGTTGTAATCAATTTTATATGCTTTTATGCTTTTTAAGGGTGTTTATTCATTTACTCAAAATATATTCGAAATAGAGAAAAAATGAATATGACAAAAATTATAGAGAATAAAAAAATTAAGATTTCATTAAAGACTAAAAAATCCACGTCTTACCGTTATGGCGCTGCAATTATTATTATTATTTTTTTTTTGCATAATGATGCATCCATCCATCATTAAACACAAGGATTATTAATAAATAAAAATAAAATTACATAGAGAAATTTGAACAAAAAAAAACCAACTTTAGGTAAGGTATTGTCCTACAGCCTACTCTAATTGATCGGCAACCGATTATGTTTGAATTTGTGTTTCTCTTGCTAATCTAACTGACGAAAGCGATACCCACACACTGTACATTTTAATTAATTTGTGTGCCTCTATATAAAACGTCCCAGGGATACTGTCATTCTAAATTGATTAAAAAAGGCTATCTCCCTAGTTTAGTGTCTGTTTGTATATAGCCTCTCGTCTATTTATTCACATGATCCAATCCAACAATTCTCAAATAATTGAAATTGTTGGTTTTAGTGAAAGTAACAAATTTTCCATATATAAGTAGTATCAGATTCATACTTTATACACACACACACACACACGCACATATGCTAGCTATATATGTATTGCGAAATGAATCCGCTAAAAGCCTTCAGCATTTAGATTTACCCAGTGATAAATTACATTTTGTTTGATTAATTCATCAAATTTTGATAAACTCTAGAGCTCTAGCTAGACTGTAGAGTAGAGTGTAGACTGTCGACTATATTATAGAGGGTTTGTATAATAAAACATACAAAGGAGAACATTTATACACTACTCCGATCCATACATCATAAAGTCACTGGAGAGAGTGCGAGACTATACATGTTTATTGAAACCGGTGTACAAAATCGTCTCTAGAATTTAATGTGCATTGTGTACATCAACTCAATTATTTAGGATCACCTAAAGGCAATTTGGTTTCAATACCCTAGAAAACTCCCTTTGCTTGTTACACATCATAAAATATTCAATGTGCGGTAATATTAATGCATTTTGTTTTTTTTTTTTTTTTTTTTCTTCTTCTTCATCGTCGAGACTTTCTTGTTGGCCTGGGTTTAGTAGATTTCTAAGCGGAATTCGAAAGTATTTTTGTATGGAGAAAAAGTTGAAGGAAGAAAAAAAAATCCATCTTTGACAGAATAATATTTCGTAAGTCGCTCGTTTGAACAAAAAAAAAAAAAAATTACTACGAGAGTTGAATAACAAATGAGATTCGCACCGCATAAATATATGGATGTGTATACTTTCAACCCCAACCCCCTTTTGTATATATGGGCAAAAAGCTCATAAAATTAACCCAGAAAAGTTTTGCGTTTATGTTTCTACGTTTTTGTAGGTACTTTGTTTATGTATACGCATATCTAGAATTCTTTTGAAACCTGATACATTCCTGTCGATTAATGAAGTTTGTTGTTGTTCATGTTTTAATGTGTATCACAATTTAAGCAGTTTTTTTTTTTATTAGACAAAATGGTTTTTTATGTTTATTGGGGATGAGACAAATTTTTCAAGTAGAAATAAAAAAAATCTGACAATTATTATGTAATTGAATGTTTTTAAAGTCAGATGGTTATTTGAGTCGATGGTTATTTGAGAAAAGGCCCTAACATCAATTTTTTTAAAAAAAATGTGTTTTTATGAAATCTGGTAATCTTGATAATTTTATCTTACACTATCTGGCAACACTATTTTACTAAATTTCACGACACAATATGCTATAAGATGACGTTGTTCGTTGGGGTATGGGGGGTTGAGCGACATTGTTACTGTCAATAAATCAAATGGCCGACGTCTACTTGGAAGAACATCGAAGAGATGGAAGCATTGTTGGAGTTCTATATCACACAAAAACACGTAGAGTTCTATATCACACGAATACATCATAGGCATCAAAATAACAGGCTATGAGTCCTAAAAAAAAAGACGGAGAAAAAGAAAGAAGCAAAAGAAGTAGAAGCAGAAGGAGAAGAAGGAAAAAAAGAGATAAAAAAGAAAAGGAGATGTAGAAGCAGCAAAGAAGCAGACAAAGTAGAGGAGCTGAAGATAACAAGCAGAAGGAAAGAAGCAGAAGAGAAGAAGTAGAAGTGAAGAAGCAGAAGCGAAGCAGCAGAAGCGAAGCAGCAGAAGAAAAGCTTAAAAGAAGAAGCAGAAGCGCTGAAGAAGAAAAGACGAATAGAAAAGGAGAAGCATAAAAAGGAAAAGTAGAAAAACGAGAAGACGGAAAAGTAGAATGTTTTTTATTTGTTATTCAAAGACACATTTTTGAAACTGAACATTTTCAGATTTTAGAATGAATTGCAATTATTGTAGTGTTAAAAATAACAGAAAGTCTGCCATCATCTTTAGTCAGTGTATTCGGCATATCTATCTTGATAGGATTAATTCTGAATAAAAAAAAAATTCTCGAATTTTTTGCTGATCGTCCACATAGATACGAGATTATTAAATTATAGCTTCGATCTTAACTTCTTTTTATTTGTATATATACTAAGTTAAAAAGAGACGATTCAGCCTTTCTTCACGAATAATGTTAGTAATGAAATAAATTCACTAAAAGCCTATCATAGAAGACAACTTCCATCTAAAGTGCCAATATTACGGTACATATTTCATCGTATCTGAAAGTAATAAAAACTAACTCCTTTTATTCAAATTTTCCACACATACACACACACACACACAATCACAAATTACATATTAATTGCTTCATAAATATCAATATTTTTATGACATTTATTTTCACTAAAGCCTCTTCTCAAGATATTATATAGAAAAACCCATTACCTATAAATCAATTGTGATGGTACCAGTAATGCCAAGAAATATTTACATACGCAACGCACGCATTCACCAAGTACACACTAACGGTTCTAAGTATATTTTCGTACAACATAAACGATTGATTTGACTTCCTGATTTAGTGTTTATATTATGGTTCCACTTAGGGGATTTACGAAAAAAAAGAAGCAAAAAGAAGCAAAAAAAAAAAAAAAACGTAAGTGACTATCCATTCACATTGGTGTGTACCTTCAATATTCTATTTTCTAGAGTAGTCATAAAATAAAGTAATTTATCGAAACATAAATCGTAATAAAAAGACTATGCTTCAAGCCAACCGAACCAAATAGAATTGAGTATGGGTATTCCTATTTTTTTTTTTTTTATTCCCGTTCCCCTATCTACTCCATATAAGTATGTATGTATGTATGTATGGATGTACATCTATCTATACGACGACATAATGTTCTCTTTAAACAATTTATACAGGCCAATATCCTTTTTCTTGTTGCATTAGATTTTGCCAGTTATTCGAAAAGCAATTTGAGATTTTGTCTTCTTTTGAGGCCTTTGCAGTTGCCTTATAGCTTATAAATACACATACATACATATATTGATGTTCCAGAATATATTTATTGAGATAAATCTTTTGTCGTTTCAATTTTATTTTTCTTGCTAAGTTAATATGAGTTCGACTACAAAGAGCTTTAATTTAAAGTTCTCTAAATGATTTCTTGTTTTTTTTTTTTTTTTTTTATTTTTATATATCTCGTAGATGACTTTTATGGTTTTTGTAGTGAAATTTGATTTTTATTTTCGAAATTTTAGTTAGATATCGATATCCCTTATTTTGAATCGGACGTATCTCAAAAATGACCGGAATTGAAATTTTGATGGCATATTTAGTCTACATAACCTCACAAAATGTATTCTTTTTTTTTTTTTTTGCAAAATTATAACCACCATTATTCACTAATAGAACAATTTTTTCGCACTCCTGAAAAGTTTATAAAAATGAGATACGTCCGAATTCAAAATTACGGATCGATCGATATTATGTACTTCCAATATGACCCAAATTGCAATATAGAAAATAAATCAAAAATGAGCACAACATTATGGGACATCCAGTGACAAGACTGGTGGTACAGTTTTGTAATTCCATAAGTTCGAGCTGTTTATTGTACCATTAATTGTTCAATTAATAAGCTATCAGTAAAGTTCAGCATATTGTGAGGATTTTCCATAATGATTTAGCTCAATGGAACATGTCCCACAAACTAAAAGTGAGAAGGTAAATGGAAATTAGTTTATGGAAACTATCACGGAAAATTATGCATTTGAATTTCTAACCTATACCTGTGTAGGGTGCATCGATATTGAACTTTTCATAGAATTTTATGCATTAATCAAAGATTTATTTTTGGTTTTTCTCAACGAGCTGTTGTGTCACTTTGGGGCAATTAAATCAATCTTTAAAAATAATTTCGTCATTTTTGAATGAATTTAATGAGTTTTTGTTTTTTGTTAATAAAATTTACTTAAAAATGCTTGCCAGTCTAATTTTAAAAAATCATTAAAGTTAGAGTGACGTTTATTTAAACTAAAACCTTTGTTGTAATTTTTTCTACGAAAATAAATATTGGTTCAATAATCAAAATCAAAACTTCGTCAAATTTTGATTAAAAATTGAAAATGGTAAAAGTTAAAAAGTCACATACATAAACAAACATTTTTTTGGGACAACATCGTCTCTTATATAAGATCAAAATCAGAATTTTCATATTTGAAAAAATTATAATTTTTTTTTTCAGATTATATCCATAAACCGTAAAATACATTATTTTTGAAGTATTCTGTATACTTAGTGGAGAATAAAAACAGAATAATTAGAAAATAGGGTGGTTTAAAAAAATGTCTGCCAAGAAAGTAACAAAAAATCACAAATTGAGTTTTTTTTGTCCCATAACGAATGTCTAAAAATAGACCTAAGAAGAATTTTAAAAAAAAGTCATCACAGCCAACAAATGGGTTTTTCGATCCATTCTAATGTAATATATTTCGATTGAAATTGTGGGCAACAAATAAAATGGCAAATTTTATGTCTATGACACATAAACTATGAGGCAAAAAACGAACGAAGGACTATTGACAAGATTGTACCATCATATAACAGTAAAATGATAAAATAGACAAATAAAATAAAACGTATCATCATCCCCCACCCACCTCTTTTTAAGTCCTCAAATGTAGGACTATTAAAATAAATCAAAGCATTCCTGTATTTATCAAATATTTTAGAATTTATAAATATTTGTGCTGCTTACCCCCAAATATATACGAATTTTATTGTTATTTAATGAAAAGCATTTTCAACCCTTTCAAACTCAAATTCATTTAACTATATTTAAGTTAAATATTAATGAACACGCAAAGGTATTAGGTACATTGAAAATCCATTTGTAGTCCATTTTGTATATATACAATACGGAGTATAACCTCCCTATACCGGCTCCCGCCAATGATAAAATACGAACGAGCATTTAAATCATCTAACTAAGTCCATTGACAATTGGGGAATATCCTACATACTTTCACCTTAACAAACTACCCAGCCAGACTTTATATATACGATTGCATTTAGCTGTAATGAATTTTAATGAATTCCCTTTTAACCAACGAAAAGATATATTTCCGTAATGAACATAAATATTTTGATTATGGATATTTTGATAGTAAATAAATATAAAAATAGAATTTTGGCTTAATTGACATTATTTAATGACGGGAGGGGTTGTGGAATGTATATATTTGACCAAATATAATTGTTTGTACAAGGATAAGCAATAAACTTAATGGTTTTATGAATAGTTTTGTATAATTGAGTATTATTGATCTTTTAATTATTGCAGAACTATTTAAACACCGCCCCCCTCCTTCCTTTAGAGTTTATACATTTTGATCGAAGAAACAACAAATATTTAGAGGGAACATGTTGTCGGTTTTGAGTGAGAACAAATAAAAACTTATATTATTTTGGACTTACAGCATTTTTTGCCAAATAAAATTTTTGGAAAAAATTAACCCTTTAAGGTCTACATATTTTGAGCATGAAAGGGTTAATCAAAAATTTTTAAAAAGCTACTCACCGTTTTAATTACTTAGGTAAATTTTTTATTTTTATAAAATGTTAACCCTTTAAAGTCCAAATGGTGCCTTTAAAAGGTTAACTTTCCAAAATATATTAATCCACTAAAAACATAAAAAAAGTCTCCCTGAACCGATTTAGTTGAATTTAAATATTTTTTGGTTTGATGAAATGTTTGAACCTTAAAGGGTTAACTTTTTCCAAAAATTTTATTTGGCAAAAAATGTTGCAAATCCAAAATAATATAAAAATACAAAGTTTCAAAATCAAATCTTCAGTATTAAGAAAGTTCAAAATTGTGACACTTTTTAAAAAATCGCCAAAAAAACGGTCAAGATGTTCGGTGCGTCATCAATTTTTTTTCGGTTTCCGGTATAAAAATAATGTAAGTTTTTTTTAAAAAAAATAGTCTCATGATGATGGGATCAATAATTCTCACGCATTGCCACTGCAATAAATTTAGGAGCGATATTTTTAGAAACAATTGACAATCGATTTAAGGACGATTTGTAAAGTTTGACAGTTTGATGCTTTGATCTTCATACAAAGGAAAGGAGAAAAAAAAACTACAACTAAAAATGTAAATAAAGCTAAGTTAACACTGATCAGAAACATCGGATGGTCTGTATATATGTACTTACTCCCCTCTCAAATAATATAACATTCGAAAAAGCAATAAATTTCAGATTTCTAAAATCCAAATATTTTGTATTTTCTACATTTGTATAAAGATAAATCGTAAATGTAAACATTGCTATTGCTAAAGGTTTACAATCACTGCATTTTGCTATATAAAAAAAAAAAAAAAATAAAAAATGAAAAAAAAAAAAGTTTAAATATGAAAAGCTATGTTCAATTGATGATGCAATTCCATATTTTATATCGGATATTAATGCAGAATAAATAGACTTCGTGGGGGGTCGGGGGGTTTTTTTTTCTTCTTTCTTTTGGAGAAATATAGCTTATTCTAGTCATATTTATATGCGACGCATATGTCCACCCATTTCAGTATTTATTGCTTTGCCGTAGTATTAATCCTACCAGAGATAAAGATGTCATGCCAAAATATTCCAAGTCCTCCAAAAACTTCGATATATAATTTCACATGTTCACATATATGTACACACATACATATACACATAGAAAGTGAATGGACATTTTATGTAATATACCGCCCTTTATATGGGGACTTTTTATTTCTGTTAATGCCGATTGTGAATAGAGTTTGATAAGGTCTACGGATATCCGGTTTTGGCAACCGGAAGCAGACCAAAAGTATAAAGAGCAGAGTAACAGCTTTTTTACCGATAAGATTTTTCTGTTGTGCTTTATAACAGCGGAGAAAAGTTTCTTCGGTATAGTCACTTTTTTTTATTCTCGTTCTTCGTTCTTTTTCTTTTTTCTGTTTTTTTTTTGTTTTTTTTTGTTCAATTTACACAATATAAATATTTGGACAATAAATAATATCTCGTGTGCCCAACAGCTCTTATATCTGATTAAGAAAAATATTTTAATAAATCCACCCCACATAAAAATGGTTTAGGTTGTATGTATGGTTTAAGGTTTAAGGGGTGCGATGTGTAAAAGTGGATGTCATAAATTTCATTATTTTATATTTTGACATTTTTTCTGACACTGCTTATTTAGAATACAAAATAAAAAAAAACAAAAATTTTATGAAAATTTTAGAAATTAAACAGTTTTGTTATGGGCGCGACATGATTTTTGATGCAAATACGAATATTCAATGTTCGACAAGAAATATCCCTTCTTGCGTGGTGACTGGTGAGTATGGTCTATATGCAATGCCTAACCTAGAGCTAAACGGCAAAGAAACTGAGTATATGTGGTAGCATTGTGACTAACAAAAGGGGCACCGACCACGATGTGATAACACGAATTAATAAAGCTAAATCTGCATTTGGGTAGTTGAACAACAAATGGAGGTTAGACCAGATATTAACTACGAATTTTCAATTCAATTACTACATCTTAGTATTGTAGTACGGCTGTGAGATCTGAAAATGCTCCACACTGATTGAATTCCGCACTTAAATAGTTAGTCCACGAGGAATATTAAACATATGGTGGCCAAACCAGATACCTAATGAAGAACATTGGAAACGAACCGAAAAAAACAGAGATACTGATGAAATGAAGAAACGAAAATTGAGCTGGATAGGGCCTACTCACAGTCAGCCATACAATGGAACCATGGCTGAAACTTGCCATAGAACTGAAGAATTGTTGGCATCGCAATATTCCTGCAATGACATTTCTAGAGAAGTCTCGAACAGAGTCAGGTTTAGAAGGATCGTTGAGACCCTATCTTGCCATAGGAGAACAGGACAACACCAACACCATAATTAATTGTAAATCTTTGCTTAGAGAAAAGCATTACATGCACGTCTAATCCTTAAGTAAGCTATTTAAACTTCAAGGCTGTTATTTGTTGTATTTCTCTTCCAAATCAGCCAATAGCAATTTTGCGATTTTCAATAGAAAAAATATCCATGGCAACCAAATTACAGGTATCCCATCTACTATCCTCCTACGGTATCCTACAACACGATGTACACTACCGGTATAAAAAGGGGTGAACAGAAGAAGACTTGGAACTTTTGCATTTTGGACTTCAAAAGTGTGTGGAACGTTCAAAAAAATCTAAAATTTAGCAACCATTTTTTTGTACACAAACACAACTTTTAGAGTGAGGAGCCGAAGTAAATTCGCGGAACTTTTAGATTTTGGGCCACCCCTGATTTTTCTTTTTATTCTTTCAAACATTACGTCGGTATCTATAATAAGGCATAAAAATGATTATAAAAATTTATTAGATACAGTTCAATGATTTCCATTTGTGATTATAAAAGATTTTTGAGATAATTTTTTTTTTCTTCATAATATTTTTTTTTTTTTGTTAAAGAACTTACATTCTATGGGTAGATTAAAGATTTAAGGTAATCTATATAAAGATAGATACTTGAAAATTTTAAAAATTCAAAGAACGATCCTAAGCGTACCTTGTGCATACTAAACAGGGATAAACTCTCTCATTCCCTTATTTGCCGTTAAATTTCAATACAAACCTATAACTTTATTTCGAATCTATTATATAAAGAAGGGTACCTCTATGTGTATAGTCAGTCGTATAACGATGTTTAATAGTGACGATAGCTTTTGTCAAGGTTGAAGGACTTGCGCTTAATATATAGATATATATGTACATGTATGTATATATAGATATATATATATCGATGGTGGTAATAGATTTGTAACTAAATTAGAGAATGTAAAGTAAATCCTTATTTCCGAGCTAGTGGTTTTGATTATTATATATATATATATAGATATATATATATTTATATATGTATACATATAGGTATGTATGGAGTGCGTGTATATTTGAGGTTGAAGGTATATGATACGAATAATAATAATGTTTTGTTTTCATCAGAGCTTTATTAAAATATACAATACACACACACACACAGGCACACATACATGATGATGATAGAAAAGCTTTGCCATCTTACATCTATCTATCTAAGGCTAAGGTATACATAATAGTAGATTTAGGAATCGTACGTATGTATATAATGTTGTTCAGTTAGGAAAAACGTTCATCTGTATGTATAACCTCGTTAGGTTTTGCTTATACTTAATTTAATCTGTTTGAAGCATTTAATTTCCGCCCTTTGAACCTATATATTATTTGTTGGATTTGTTTTCCATCGTGTGTTGTTATGAATATTTGATTGATATTTTAAGCGGAGCGTTACTATGAATAAACATATAATTAAAGCATTAACGTCTAAGCAACCCAGCTCTCCGTTAACGTGGAACCGGATTATTTTCTGTTTACGATTTTAGATAGATACTTTAGATAGCTGGGACCCTTGCTTAAATATACTAAATAACATAGTTAAAGAAAATCCCTGGAGATAGATTTTCATAGTATCTCTATACACCGGATGTTAATTAATTGTTTTAGGACAGTAAAAACACTGGTTGCGGGCATCGTTGAATTGCTATATGGTATATACATGGGTTGGGTATATTTTATCATAATATTATTCAATCTAAATTGTTTTTTTTTTTTGGTAAGGGGTAGGGGGTGGTGTGTTCTGGTATAAAAAACATGTTAAATTAATTAATTATGAAGATAGAATGAAATCTTTGTGGAATTATATATGTAGGGTAAACAAATTAAAACAATTAAAAACAATAATAAAAATTACCAGTTGATTCACTGCCGTTTCTGGATCTTAGACTATTTTTATTTAGCATATGACATGTTTTCGGATTGCACAAATTTATCCTTAAAATACTAATACTAATTATTGCCAAAAGTGCCTCGTCAGTTCTAATGGAATCGTTGGACTGTCAGGAATTTCAAAATCTTAGGGTCAGTTTCACTAACCACTGGAGCGCTACCGTGGAGTGGACTAGGAAATCGTGTATGAGGCACCATATGAACAGAGACTAGAGACTGCATTCCGTGACGACATGTATTTTGGTCGGAGGTGCCACAGTCAAAAGTGGTGCATTCAACCATACCCCATCTGAACGCGGACTGAACGCATCTGGTATGGTTTGTGCCCCCTGTAATTTACATGGAAAACTTCAGATCTCCTCATAGGCACCATTTAAAATCAAATTTTTGAAAAATCTTTTCGGATTTGGAAACAAATTAGGAAAATCGAGACCCTCTAGTATGAAATTTTTTTTTTAAATGTATTTTGGACCACCCTAATTAACATACAGCCTTTCGAAATGAAACGTATCAATAAATCGTTAATTACGGGTTGAACGTCAGCAATTTGCCTAAAACTTTCAGAATAAAATCTTTTTGGCAAAAAAAAAATATGAATTAAGTGAAAAATAGTTTTTAAAAATTTTATGGAATTCCAAATTTTGGCAAAAATCCCAAAAAAATATCCCAACTTGAAAAAATCGTAGATTCTATAAATCTGAACCAATTTTCACGTAGGTATTTGGTTTCGTTGTTAAATGTACTTTTAAGAAAAAAATAAAAACAAAAACTTCCAAATTGCAAATCGATAAAAATTCCAAAATTAAGTAAATTTTGCCGTCATGCCCCTTACTTTACGAAAGGTGCCCTAGATAGAGATTTTTAAGTATTTCATCAACCAAAAAAATTTGAACTTTTTCACTCAAACCATTTTTTTCCCCAAGGATATTCAATTCTGAAAATTTTAGGCAAATCGTTAATGATCAATCCGAATGACTGATAACGTTTCATATAAAATGGACTGCAATGCTCAAATTTCGAATTTTTGAAGTTTTGACAAGTTCAGAAGAATTTTTTGTCCGACACTGTTAGTTGAATATATAATTGAAATAAACTGTGAAAAAACAATTTTTTATTTATGACATAAAAATTAAAAAATCGAACTCTAATTAGAGCAAACATTTATTATGTAAAATCAATTGGAAAATCATTTTTATTTGTAAAAAACAAAATTTTAATTCTCAATACACTAAAGTGAAATGCAAATTTCATGTTCGCATGAGATTTGTTTTATATTTTTCAATTAAGCTTATAAAAGCTTCATTAACAAATAAATAATGGAGTAAATTTTAATTAAAAAAAAAAAATTCAATATTTTTTTGTATATTTATAATACATACACATATGTATTTGTATATGTTTCAGACCAGGACATCATAATATAATCTAATTTAAGGTATAGCAGCAGCAGCAGGGTTGATCAAAGCCTCATAAAATGAGTTGAAATAATTATGACTACTAAAGGTAGGTGGATTGAGTTGTTGCTGTTGATTGTAGGTTCAAGTCCGACTGGATTGAAGTAAGAAAATGTTTTTGACTTTTGTCTGAAGCCGGATGGTTGGATTCTACTTGTTAATCCACCATCCGCCAATATGAGTGAATTTTGAAAAAAAAAAATTGAATTCATTTTTATTAATTTCTATGAAATGATGGCTCCAACAAATAGGGTGATTTTTCGACAATTTCTTCATTCCCAATACAATCCACTCCCAGAGAGGAGTTATGCTTTTGGCTTTTAAGGGTGTATGTCCAACAAACAAATTCTGACACTTGCAAATCATTTTGTCTTTAAACACAATTTTGACATCTATATTCACCACTTTGAAATGTCATTATTTGTATTAGCTAAAAAGCATGTATAAAATTCTGACATTTGTCAACAATTTATGATGTTGCACTTAGTTTTTTAATTGTAAATATATCTAAAAAGAATTTAACGATAAAAAATGGTAGAAAACTAAAACAAAAATGAATGGTTATGAATGATTTGTTAGTTTGGCACACATCCTAAGTGCCAAATTTTCCATAATTTGTAGGTAAAATTTAGGTTGATTTTAAATAAAACCAAATTTGTTAACAAAAGTCAGAATACATACATGGTTTTTGCATACATCGTACAAATAGTGACATTTCAGTGTGGTGAATATATATCAGATGTCAAAATTTCGGACACAATTTAGATAAATTAGGATAATTTTTCGATAATAAATACAATTTTGAAGGTTTTTCGATAAAAATAAAATTGTTTATACAAGAAGACACAGTAAGCTACCATATAATGAAGATATTCTAATTAATGATTTTTAATTTAATAGTTTTAAGAAAATTTTATAAAAATATAGGCAAAGCTCTAATGTCAACTTTCTAGAAAAATCAAATAGCCTAGCGCCAAAGTTTACTTTTAATAAATTAAAAACAACAGACACAAAAAAAGAAAAAAACAAAAAAATCTGCTGAGAATCATCTGAATTTTCCATTATTTTAATTTATCTTTACCTTGCACAAACGTTAACAAACAGAGTAAAACTCAATGCTGCACTTTAGACCACTTTAAAAGAATATACAAGAGTAAATACTTATAATATAGAAGTATACGGGCGGTATCTTCATAGAAAATCATACAAACTCACTGGGAATAACTGAAATAAATTGGTTTTCTTCAAAGAAACAGACTTGCTGCTGTTATTTTTCTATCCTATATTCTATATAGTCTTGATACGTAAGTATACATTTTCCAGAGACATTTATATAGAAAAAGATTCGAATAAAAACTCGTCGAAATTACGTACAAGGTAAATATAAGTAAGACGAGTTGCCCATTAAAGACCATTAAAACAAATTGAAGAAAGAATTATCGTTGCGTCACCTCTGATTTCATCTTTACGTTAGGTATACATAACATGAGTATGTGTGTGTGTATGTGTATACCTACTTGGGTAATATAATTTAATTCTTGGCATAGTATTCCGATATATATATATATATATATATATATATATATATATATGTATATATATATATATCCAGAAAATATCACATAGTAAAATTTAACGTAAATGTAACTAGAGGGACATAGGTTTAAGCATCAAGGAGGTGGCGCGTATAGCATAATAATGCTTTTAGGTAACTATAACTATAAATCTTGTTCAACTGTTCTATTTCTGATTTAATTAACCGGGCAAAAATAATTTATTAAAATGGGTTAAATCATTATAGTATAGTTAAATGTACTTGTATATGTAGAGTTTTTGGCAAAATGCCCACACTAGAGAACCCCCCAGAACGACATTGATTTTACTATTTTATGACTATTAAATACATTTATGTTTGTGGTAAAATAGTAAAAATACTTACATAATTACCATGACACTTTTTACTATAAATTGTTGTAAATTTATGATATGGATAACTATAACTTACTACTTTCATATTGAAATTAGTTAACATTGACCATAGTATGATTTACCATGATTTGTGGTAAACATAGTAATACGACATGTGGTATAAAAGTATTGTTAGGATTTTTAAGGATTCTTCAGATTACTATGCTGTTGGTAAAAATACCACAAACGAACGGAAGACAATATTCTGCTACAGACCATCAATTTCCGTATTTGAATAATTTTTGAATCGAGAAAAAATATGGCGGATAGGGGACGAATATCAGTTACTAGTTAAATTGCGAATGGATGAAACTCGAGATGCCAATAAAGGGTTCATAGGTAAAACAGAGGGGGAAGAGAAAAGCCGGGAGCTCTATCCTGTTTTCTGCTCCATCCTGAAATGTACAGCGTTGGGCCAGAATACAAAATAACCCCGTAAAGTATGGTGACCACAGAAAAGAAAAATAATAAATAACATTCAAGTGTCTCTAGCTCAACTATCTTTTAAGATAAGACATATAAGAATAAACAACTTTCAAATGACTCTATCTTTTGAGACAAATCATATAAAAATAAATAACTTTCAAGTGTCTCTAGCTCAACTATCTTTTGAGACAAATCGAATAAAAATAAATAACATTGAAGTGCCTCTAGCTCAACTATCTTTTAAGATAAGACATATAAGAATAAACAACTTTCAAATGACTCTATCTTTTGAGACAAAT
>JANSTT010019121.1:0-17673 GCA_026745375.1 Platyura marginata | reverse complement strand
AAATAAATAACTTTCAAGTGTCTCTAGCTCAACTATCTTTTGAGACAAATCGAATAAAAATAAATAACATTGAAGTGTCTCTAGCTCAACTATCTTTTGAGATAAATCGTATAAGAAAGTGTGCCAACATTATATTTTGCACTTTAATCCTTTGTAGACTACATTAGATTAAGTGTTTGTTAAATTTTCATTCAATAAAGTACAATATGAAAATATTGATAAGTTCACCCCGAATCCGTTTACGTTCTTTCGGAAATTTTGCATATAACATGCGTTGAAAAAATATTTAATATAGAAATTTCCATCAATTGCCAATGTTTGATGTCGTTATAGATTTTTTTTTTCTTCCTCCATTCATATACCACATATATATACATATGTACATACATCTGCGGAAACATTGTGCGTACTTTTTTTGTTGTTGTTCATTATAAACGTGTTCTGACATTATATCTTGCCAAAAGTATCATTACAATCAAATAATAAATTCATATTTTGTATGTATCATAACCAAAGCAACAGAGGATACATTTTATTGGCACAAATGTGTATCTCTCTATATAAATAATGATAAGAATTCCTTTTCGAAAACCCATTGAATATCACATTTATTCACAATTTCGAAATTTATCTATACCAATATGGTATGTTGCCTTTATTATTTTTTACGGGTGGTGATGCCCCAGCATAAATACAGGGCGTATACACAGCACATATATATGAAAAACAGGTCTTCAAATACACTGGGAAAAAAAAAATTTCTATGGCACAAAGTATGTATGTACGCACATATAAGTATATACATGGCGACGAGGCAAGGAAGAAAAAAAAATATATATATATATATATATATATTCGGGAATGCTTTTATTGCTATTTTCATTCACCGTGTGGAATACAAAGTGTCACGTTTTTTGTCGTTTTGTAAATGAAGGTTTTTAGGTATGAGCATTTCATACCGAATTGAAGGAAAGGTTTTAGCCAAATCACTCTTTATATGCGAATGGAGGCTTACAGCATTAAGCTAATCCTAGCACATATATGATTGAGGAAGAGACTTTTATTTTTTTTAAATAAAGGAAATGATTCCTAGAATTTTAAAATGGGAAAAGCGATGGCAATTGACTGTTTTGCAAAGATTGAAAAAGAAAATAAATAAAATAACGTATAAAGTATTAGTTTATGAGTTCGAATTTAAATTAAATTTGAAAGTTCTTCGTTCCCATTACTTATGAATTCTATTGAAGGAGGTGCTTTGAAAAGATTTCCCTTTAAATTAATTACATTTTGGTGGTGGTTTTTTTTTTTTTTGTATAAAAAATGTTCCTTACACAACATCAATTCTAATTAATTTAATAAATAAAGTACAATTTTACTATGTAATTTACCCCGTTTACCGGTAAAGAGAAAAGTCAAACTAAATTTTGAACTATTAATAATTTTAGGTGGTGCGTTATTTGTCATAAATCTCGAAAATATATTGACAGGAGTTGTAGGGGCGGCTCAAGAAATCTTGTCCAAGCCGAGCGCCTTACTCCAGTTTTTAATGAAGCATCTAACTTAAAGAATGTTTTAAGCATTTCAATTGCTTGTTTTAAAGCGTGTAAGAAATTATTGAAGGAGTGCTACTATGTGAGAAAACAGATTAAATAATATGGCGATTCTGTATATAGAACAGGAAATTTTAAACCGAATTGACACCGCCAAAATAATTGCCGAATTTGCAGAAATAAAGCGAGACGGAAATTCATGTAAAAAATGTATTTTTTAATAAATTTTTGATTACTTTTCTTATTTGTTAATAACTTAATGAGGGTTTTCATGAAACTTTTTGAGGGCCTCGAAATTTTTACCGCTTGGGGCCCCCACTTGACTTGATTTGCCACTGTTCCAGAGGTTCAGGATCTTCTACATAGACAAGAATAAAAAAAAATCGATTCTATGCTCTTTAAAATATCAGTTCTAGAAGTGACCACTTCAAGCGCTTCTGCATAGATAAAAATAAAAAAGTTTCGATTGAAAGATCTGTAAAATTTCTGTTCTAGAAGTGATCATTTCAAGATCTTTTTTCATGAAGACAAAAATAAAAAATTTTTCTTGGAAGCTTTGTAAATTTGGTTCTAGATTGGTAAAAACAAAACTCTTAGCTTTCGGAAGAAAAAAAAAATTAATAAAATCGCCCCAGTACTTCATACCAAATCGTCGTTTACTTTTATCTGAGTTGCTTGGGGCACCCTTCACATAATAAAATAAAAACGCTTGAATATCAAATTTATTAGTTACGCTCATTTCCAATAATATTTTGTACATAATTTAAATAATTAAATCCAATATTCCGCCTAAATATTCATATTCATAAGCTAATATAGTTTTACCCAACCCACCCCTATAAATAATTTACATATTATTTCAACTACACACAAGGTAGGTACACAGAAATGAATACAAATAATAGAAAAGCAATATTTAAATATACATTCAAAATCGATTTATCACTTTTGTTTTATCATTATCCGCTTTTCCCTGGGTTTTGATTCAAACAAAAAAAAAAAAAAAGAAAGAAAGAAAAGAAAAGAAAATGGCATTCATATTTATCCAAATGATTATTAAATATTTTCCTTGAAGCTTTCTGTAAATTAATTACACAAAGCAAAGATAAGAAATTGATTTCGGTAAATTATTCAATTTATACTTTTATTACCAATTCCATTTTGGCTCCTGCTTCTTTTGGAAGCCGCATATGTACATATATATATATACCTACAGCCTCCATAACTAAACTAAAGCACCACTAAATGGGGAGAACAAATGTTTTACAACACCACACACATACATACGTACGTACGCACGCACACACATCCATACAGAGGGCACACACATATAATATTAATTTTTCGTTTTGCAAATAAAGAAAAGTTGTCGTCGGGAAAATATTCAAAGAATATCTCCGTTTTCTTTGAATATTTTCCCGACGAGAAGAAATGTATAAACTGAATATTAGGTATATGTATGTATGTATGTATGTATAGATGTATGTATATACAGGCCCATCGACATTAGCATAGAGAGCGTTACGTTACGCTTACATTTATATTCCTGTCGATTAATAATTTCCCTTGATTAGCTCGCCTAAGAAAATTGGTGTACTGTGGCGGGCGGCATTGTTTCGTGGTGGTATTGGTGTTATCGCGTATATATATTATACAACAACAACAACACAACAACGAATATATACGAAATTAAAGGAGGAAAATGATGAGATGGTATTGAAGAGAGATGGGGAGTAATTTGGTTTAAATGAAAATCATTGGAACTCAAGTTTGGAGTTTTCAACACACAAAATAATTATTATTTCATGAGTTTCGTATATATACATTTGCTGGAAAAAGTTTTTAATTTTCCTCTATAGTATACATAGATACACATACATATAAGTATATATATATATATATATATATATATATTATATAGTTAGTTTAAAATGGTGGAAAATATGTTGCCATACTGCGTATCGTTAACTAACTATGCATTTAATGTTACATGGAAAATGATGATTTTGCACATATTTATTTTAATAGAGAAAAATGTATTTTGAGTAATTTTTTTTTTTCTGTTTTATTTTTGTATATGTCCATAAGGTTTACATACATACATACATTCATGACGAAGCGTTTTGTTGAGTTAATTGGATTCGTTTAGGCAAAAAAAAAATAAAAACTTTGATATGAATATCGTTGATTTTTGGAGTAATAGAGAGGGTATGGAAACGGTAGCTTTTGTACCTATGTATATAAAGCCAAAAAAAATTCATAAATATCAATCAAGTGTTGGTTTTTGATTTAATTTACTAGAAATAAATTAAAATTAATAATACAGTAAAATCTCGACAATGCTAAAAAATAGAACAAAAATAAATAAATTTAGCCAGCCATTGGCTTGCATAAACCGATAAGGCCAGTGGTGGTTGGTGAGAATTATTACATCTATCATCATGAGACAATTTTAAAAAAAATACTTACGGCATTTTCGGTGGAAGAAACAAAAAAAAATGGTCGATCGACGAACACATTGACCAATTTTTTTTTTAAAATTATAAATATGGTTTTGAAATTACTTTAAATTTTCAGCATTTTGTGTTGAAAAAAGTTAACCCTTTAAGGCATTTTGAACATGAAAGAGTTAACCACAAAAAATTTAAATGTCTACTAAATTTGTTCAGGGAGACATTCTTTTTTAAATTCTTAGTGGATTAGCATATTTTTAAAAGTTAACAATATAAGTATAGGACGTTGAAGGGTTAAGGTTTTTTAAAAATGAAAAATGTACGATACCATTTACAATTACAATTCGTAACTGCTCGGGCGCCAAATTTGTGGTGGGTTTTTTTTCAGTGTTATGATGAACACGAGTTCCACCCAGTTGCGAATTCGGAAAAAGGTAAGTAGCATTTTCAAAATTTCTGGTTAACCGTTACATGTTTAAAATGTATGGACCTTGAAGGGTTAACTTTTTCCAAAAAATTTGACTTGGTAAAAAATGCTGAAAATTTAAAATAATATAAAAATACAAAGTTTCAAAACTATCTCTTTAGTATTAAGAAGATTCAAAATTGTGTCACTTTTTAAAAAACCGCCAAAAATATGGTCAAGATCGTCTAACACCCAATTTTTTATTCATTTTCTTCAATCATTTTTTCCAACGATTATGGAATTAATAATTTTCGCGATCACTCCTTTAACCGTTTGCGGAATTTTAACCCCTCTCAAACCTAATTAAAGAGATAAAAAGTATGTAGTTTGCTAATGTTGGGTTGATCAATTTCCAGTTCCAATTTTTCTTTCTTCTGTGTTAATGATTTAGAGATCGAATTTTCCATAAGAGGAATGTGAGATGTGTTAAGTAGATTACAATAACTTTCATTCAAGTTAAAAATTGAGAATAAAGACTTTTGAAGTAAATTTTCCGTGGCTTAGAAACAAGGAGCGTACTTACTCGTATATGACGGTTCAAAGAGAACAAAAAACAAGGCCACATCACCAAATGTAATTTGGTCTAGACTAGTTAACTTATATTAACTAGACTAATTAAATTATATTATTCTATTAAATCTATATATTGGATATTTGTCCAATACAACAAACATTCAAAGAAATATCCCCCTCAATAAAAATAATAATAATTTGAATCGTACACATCAATTTTTGCCCGAGATTTTCATTTGAAATAATATTTCATCAATTTTAATGTGAAATCTTACAGATGTTTCGCCGAAACCAGGACGACAAACTTTCTTTGAATCTTTACAGAAAGTTATATATACATATATATATATATATATATAACTTATATGTATTATAAAGACGACAACTTATGAAAGTAGAATTTATTTAACCGATGTTCGTGACCATTATCTGAAGAAAACACCAAGAATTTATATGCAAATTAAACGATATTACATAATAGATATATATATTTACACGGTTTGTTTAGCTTTTAGCACAATGTACTTAGTATATTATATTCTGAAAATAATGTATGTATAGTACCGAACATATATTGTGATCAACAAACTAACTATATACATATGTATATATACATATGTATATACCTTACAAGAAATTTACAAAGTTGCCCGGAAGGCTATAAGGGATGAAATGTAAACAAATTAATTCGTTAACATATCTACACCATACATATTTTAGATGGTTGTATAGAGGCAAAGAAACCGTAACAATTATAAAATTTAATTTTTTATTTACAAATAAAGGAATCCGAAAATGTTTCAATTAATTAAATGTCACTCGTCTCTTCCATTTCATCTCTTTGATTTGGTTAAAAATGTGCCCGGGATCCGGCCTTAAAAAATGACTTTTATTGACTTGTATCTATGTAGTACTTGAATGCTAAAAAAATCGATCATTCTATAATTTTTATTGCACCACAGGTAGTCATCGTGCAACACGGTCATCTAAAATAAGGTTTCATTCGAACACGATAAGAAAATTACGAAAATTCTCTTGTAACGCTGTAACATGGTATGCTTGCTTATAGCACGATAAGAAAATTACGAAAATTCTCGTATAACACGGTATTTCTACAATACAGGTATTCATCCTATAACACGGTAGATTGGTTATAACAAGAACAAGTAAATACATTTTAGCAATTTTCTTATCGTGTTAAAGGGAAACCGTGCTATAGTTTACCGTGTTGTACAAGCATTTTCGTAATTTTCTTTACGTATTAGAACGAAAACGTGTAGTAGAAGGGATACCTGTACTTGCTATTAGTCTCGTACAACACGAAATTATATTGGAAAAAATTTACCGTGTTATAGGAGGTATACCTGTAGTAAAATGTTGTTAAATTCACCATAGTCTCTCCACCATTATTTTAGTATTAAAACAACTAATTTTTTAATCCAATATTCAAATCATTCAATTGCACATTATTCGCACAGAGTTCAAATTCCCATTTGACACTTCTTGTTCACTGAAAAATTAATTATTTTGCCATTTTCCAATTTTTAACTCACTTTTTAGAGAGTATAAAGTTTAGTCTGAGATTTTAGTTGTGTTGATAATTAAATAAAAGTGACACAAAAAAAAAGTTGTGCAATGTGTCAAAAATAAAGAAACCGCCATTTGCGCCCAGGAAGAACCGACCCTGACAGTAAACATCTTAAATTGCTTAACATACTTTTTTTGTCGATTATCTTATTGTGAATCAGCTAATTATTCAAAAATCATATCCAAGGACCCATCCATCGTTCGAATTGTGATCAGATTGTGTTACATTTGAGCGTAGTCAAAACTGGCACATGAATAAAATGTGGTTGCAAGGAGTATTTTGTAGCAATGCGTAATGCAATTATGTTTTGAGCATAACGAAATGGATCTTACTGGAATCATTTGGCTTGAAATAGCATCTAGTTTAGAGCTGTATTATAAACGGGAGACAAAATTGTGGACAGTTTTGATCGATGAACAAAAAAATGTGTGACGGGCTACAATACAATGATCGACATTGTTGCGCCACGGTTTTCAGTCTCACTCCTTTTTTTGGGAAAACATTTTATTAAAAATTCGAAAAATCGAAAAAACACCTCAAAAAGTTACATAAAAAAATAATTTTTTTCATTTATTTTATTCTATATTTGTATTGAGCAATAAAACAAAAACGAAAAAAGCTCCATAACACTCCTTGAGTTCTTCGAGATACAGAAGAAAGGGTAAAATCATATTTCAAAAACCGATAAAATTGTAGGTCGTTCAACAATATTTTTAAAAAAGAATTCAAAAAATTATGGTTTTGATAGCCAAATTGGAAGGATCGAATTTCGAAAACACCCAAAATATCTCTATTTTCACCAAAAATATACTAATTACGATATAGAATTGTTATGCAAATACACACCATATTCCATTATCATTGAGTACATAGTAAGTACTCGTATAAATTTTGAAACAACAAAAATGGAACAGGGAACAAACATTCATATTTAATATTGCAAATACACATACATACATACCATTACCATATGCATATATGACATTGCAATACACCATTATATAATAAAATATCTAAAGGGTTAATATTTGCGAAAAAAGAAGCCATACCTTTTAGCTATATATGTAATAAAAAAGGGGGGTTGCAATTGGGTTCATTTCAATTTAACTCGTATTTAAATTCAATTCTGCGTTTTCAAGTGTTTGCGTTTTGAATTGCAATGCACTTTACGTAATTTTTTTTTTTTAGCAATTTACCTTTGAGTAAAGGTTGGATGCTTCAGTGCGCCGAAAACATTTTAAGAGAACTTTTTACTTACGCTCTGTACTAAAATTAGCGGTGTTTGAAAATTTAATTGATTTGATCAAAAGTTAATTTTAATGGAAAAACCGTGGAAAATAAAAAAAAAATTAAAAAACTGTTTTTTTCATTTTAAATAATTTTAGACATTTCAACATAATTTTAGACTAGTTTAACTACGGTCAATAGTTAAATAAATAATACCTAATGGAAAAACTGTGGAAAATTAAAAAAAAAGTTTTCTTCTAAAAAAATTGTTTTTTTAATTTTAAATAATTTTAGACATTTCAACATAATTTTAGACTAGTTTAACTACAATCAATAGTTAAATAAATTAAATTCACTCAAGAAACGACGATTCTCCATCTTTGGGTAGTCCATAAGTAAAGGTCGCGTATCTGACATCTAAGGCCTCAAACAATTTCTCGATAAGAAAATATTTTCCCATGGACAATACAGTCTATTGTACAGAGAAAACAAAGCGGATCCGTTCAAAGTCCTTAAAATCCAATTAAATCATTTCAGTTCGTTATTTAAACAGAATTTCTTATTGATTTGTAAATAAAAATGTGCCATTTTGATTTACGAAGTAATTTTTCATTTTGAAAAGAGAAAAATAAAGAAAAAAAACCCCTTCTGATTACAACAAAACGTTGCTTATTTGGTAACAGTTGCTTGGAAAATATTTCAAATTTTCATCTACAAGTTGTTATATTAACTCCACCGGTAAATTACATCCCTTTTTAATGTGACTATAAAATCTTAAATCGTCTGTGTTATAAATCTTATTACAATTCTTCATCACAATTTAATTGTACTTTCTACACAACGCATAAAAATGTTAATATAGAATAGTTGTGGAAGCACTGCCTCTCTTCAAAAATTAATAGCCCTAATTTACCCTTTGAAAAAGTTTCGCCTGATCGTTTTTTCTCGAAAGGGATGAAAAAGAGAAAAAGAGAGAGAGAGAGAGAGAGAAAGAGATATACACAATATAGAGAAATAGAGAGAATTTGCGATTTCAGGTTTGCCAAAAATAATTATTGTTCTTTGACTATAATTTTGATGTTTGTGGGTGTTTATAACATCTGTACATGATTTGGTAAAATGTGAAATAATGGCACGTACAACAATTATTATGGCCCAGGGAGCATATAATAACAACCGTGGTTGTACAGCATGTGTGTGCAATTGTTGAAAATTACCAAATTAAATTTAAAATTATGTCAATTAACGTATTATTGCAATGTTTAATGTCTCTTCATTTGAAATGGTTTGTTTTGTTGTTTGTTTGTAAGTATGTAGCTACTACACAGCCCCTCGAGAGGTAATGCATTTAATAATCTTTTAAATTTAAATAATGACACTTTTAGTGAACAAAAAAAAAATGATGGACTTACCAAAATTTCCAAAAAAATATAAGATGAGGTAATTAAAATCGTCTTACCTATAATTAAAAAAAAAACCCATTTATATTACGAAGGTTAAATATAAAAAATTATATAATAAATGCTAAAACCTAAATATTCCGTAAAATTTACTATTTTTTTTTTTTTAATTGTCATTCTTCGTTGACGGAATCAACGCTTGGAATAATTTTCGAATTCCTATTAGGCGTGCAGGAATCTTCACAGCTTATCAAAAATCATGTTCCACTAACTATTATGCAGATTTAATTTAACTTTTTTTTATTTTTCCTCTCCTCCTACACCTACTTCTTCCTTTTCTTTTTACTACTATCTTCTTTTTTTCCTAAAACTTATCATTTTTAGTACACTTGTTTTTTTTAAAGTATCTTTTTTAACAATCCAAAAAATATTTTTTAAATTAAAAAATCAATAAAAGTAATCTGTTGAAATTCGAAGCGTGAACCCTATTTCAAAATTAAAAAAGAAATCTCTCTGAAAAATGTGTATTTCTCTTTATTCTCATTTTTATTTATTTTTTTTTTTTGAAGACACGAACCGATAAAGAGAGACTCATGTGCGGCAAAGAAATGACAAAAAAAATGAAAAAAGAACGTAAAAAGAATGAAGAACGAAAAAAGAACGAAGAAAGAACAAAAGAAGAACGAACGAATATTAATATTAAGACACACCAAACATAAATCTAACTTAAGTTCAAATCAAAGAAGAAAGAACGAGAGGAAGGAACCTTAAAAGCAAAAAATACGATTGTACATTGTAATTTCAAATTTGTTGACAGTTCTCAGAGAGAGCAAAATCGTTGTTTTGCTCTGTTTCAGCCATTTTTAATTAAATTAAAATGGCGAATTCTTCATTCTGCCCATACTGCTGCAACTAACGTCGTGTGCATATTTAATTTCATGGTACATATGCGGTATACGCTCTCCTTATATATTATCTACTCAAAGGTTCCAATCGACCCAAAGATAATTAGTATCTTCAAAGGATCTTAATGCAACATTCTCAAACATAGATATGACATAAGAATAAAGAAAAAGTTAAATTCTTTTTCTATACTATGTATAGGATGCCACAAATATATAGTATATACACTCGTCCCTCGATTTACACGGTTTCGCTTTTACACGGTTTGTAAATTAAAAAAAAAAATTCTTTTATTTCTATTATTTTATATTGAGTGCATGTTGTGTCTAGTTTTACACGGTTTCAATTTAAACGGACTTGCACGGTAGGCGCAAATCGAGGGATGAATGTATTTATTTTTTTTTTATTAGAACAATGGCTGCCTCTTGAAACTATACGAGAGTACGAGTACATAAAATAAATATAATCTTAATATAATTACCTGAAACATTAAGAAAGTTCCATTACATTGTCGAGATTATTTAACATACTAAAAACTATATACTTATAAATACATAGTTATTATCCAGAAAGTTACTTGCCGTTAAGTGTTAATTAGATATCTGTTCTTTTGCCCCATATCAAAGCAACTTTATAACTTAAACGTCCATATAATTAAACTTAAGTAACAGATTAGGTATGAGATTGTATCATTATCATTACTTTATAGTGTTATCTGCCACCATTTAATCTATAAGCATTCTGTAGAAAATTGTCTATATGTACTTTAAGGACATGCCTTCTTCTTGGTTGTAGTGAATAAATTTTCCATTAAACTACAGAAAATTACGTAACCCTTTGGCAAAATTAGTTAAATATATTGAGATGAACAAATGACCCAAAAGTGTGTCTGTATGCTACAGAGTGAGTCACTATCTCTTTGTATGTATTATACTCGTAGTATGGAGACATTAATTTTCCCAAGATATGAAATCATTAAGAAAGGAGAGTAGTATTGAAAATTATGTTATTAAATTTTGTATATTTTGATGGCTTCATTTCGGTGCAATTGACTGTCATCTCACCACAATAATTAGCAGAGTTATCAAAATGGCGTAAGTTGTTTTCAGTGCTGCCAGATTCTTTGTTTACTAGCTAATACAATATCACAATAGATTTATTCTAATTTTTCGCGAGCAAATCGGACAAGGTTTAGGGGAGATAGGGGTACTGTATGTACCTAAATTTACTCGAAATATATATTTGGAATGTAGATTAAATGAACATGACAAAAACCATTGAGATTAAAAAAATGAAGATTTCATTATAGACTTAAAAATTCCACGCCCTACCATTATGGCGATGCAATTAATTTTATTTCATTTCTATGGTTTCTAATCATTCACTCGTAATTGATTCGGATTAGAGAAAAATGAACCTAACAAAAATTATAGAGAATAAAAAAATTAAGATTTCATTAATACATCGAAAAATGTTACGCTCTACAATCATGGCGCTGCAATCAATTTTTAAATAATTTCTAGGGTTTTTAATTATTTGTATTCAAATCGCTCAATATTTGTTGTACAAAAAAAAATAGATAAGGACAAAGTCGTAGATAATAAATAAGTTCCCATAAGTCAATTATTTCCTGACTGGTTTTAAGTGATATTTGTACGAATCTTACTATCTAAATATCATAATTAAATCATTAGTGGGTATATAAATAAACACACTCACTGAACTATATGTAAAGAAATTCTATACGAAGCGAAAAAATATTATGTCCGAGGGAACTTTTGGTTAAATATGTTTTCATTTTTTCACTAATGGAAAAACTACCACCAAGCCACAAATAGACTTTTTTTTAGTAAAATGTTCAAAATGACAACTTTTGGCCATTTGTAAAATTATTTTTAAAATTTTTGATTTTTTAATATCAAAATAAAATAAAATTTTTTAATGTTTTTCTTAAAATCAATTTATAAGACCAATATTTTTATTAGGAGTAAATTATTAAAACAAAAAAACAAAAACATTTATTTTAAATTTAATTTTTAGGATTTATATGTTTTTTATTGTTCTTTCTTTTAGTTATTTTTAAAAACTATAAAAAAAAGTTTTGATATCTATTAAAAATTTAAGGAGACTGCATACATGACATACAAGAACATTTCTGAAATTGATCAGTTGTTGGACACTCCACCAATCAAATGAATGGGGCTCTGTATCGATTTAATCGCACTTAACAATTGAAAGGTTTTAAATTAAAAAAAAAATTCAAATTATTTGACATTTTTTTCTTCTTCTGGAAAATTCATGGACCCAGACAGAATATACACAACAAAAAAAAAAATAAATAAAATAAAACAGACATTTTAAGTACGTTGATATTGATTAAAAAGCATTTTCGTGTCACATGATGTCCTTCAATTGGAATGATTTTTATTTCATATAGTACAATTGTTGGCATATATATAGTATACATACATACATTTTGTAAATAACATTATATACTATGTATAACAATTCATTGTACGTGTATTGTATGTATGTAGGTAGGTATATATAGAGTCATATCAATTTACTATATAATATATCTTCTCGTAAATCGTATAAATGAAATAAAAAAGAAAAAAAAAAGCTCAAATCTCAAAACACCTGATTGATGGAAAATACAACAATTTAAGAAGAATTTTGTGACATAAATCGCTATGGATGAAGTGGTAATTTGAAATGAAAAGACTTTCTCGGATAGAATATCATCTTGAGTTACAATTTTTGGTCACAGGGGGAATGAAGTTTTGTTGTAGTTTCGATATATAAAAGGAAATATTAGACTTATTTCATTATTGTTCAGAAATTTCTCTTCGATTTAATTAAATTAATGACGAAAGGAACATGATGCTTCCTTGTATTGGAATTATATAATGAAGGAATTCGTTTGAAAGTACCACAATGGTAAGTGATATTATTGACATAAGACATCATTACAAAGTGGCACTGATAATTAAGTCATAAAAATGTCATAATGACGTAAATTTAGTTTAGGAGTTTATAATAATGTCAAATAATATTTTCAATTATAAACATTTTTATTTTCACTTAGTCAAAATTTTACATCTCCTACAGACATCCCATCGAGATGCTCATACTTAAAGAGGTTAAAGGATCAAAAAAAGGAAGACCTACCAACATCGACATTTCTTGATTGATGCAGAAAGTAAACAAAATCATCTCCACAAAGTATCGCCACACATAAAATGTTTTAAAAGTCTAGAGTAAAATAGCAAGCTTCTTACATATTTCTAGTGGAATCAATTCTAGGTCGATACAATTAAGTTTAGAGATCAGTTCAAGAGAGACTACAGAATCAATCAGTATTTCATTAGCATATAATATGAAGATGACAAGTTGAAGTTTCTGACATAAGATGGGAAGAAATGAAAATGAAAAAGGAATTGTCTTTTATAAATTGGAAAGGAATAGTGGTGAGCAAACGCAAGACCAAGACCACATTAGTTTTGGTCTGGCGTATTGGGTCTTCCTCTTGGTCTTGTTTTTGTAGAAGATGTCTTTGTCTGTGTCTTGCTAATTAGACCTTGGTCTTAGTCTTAGTCTTCCACATTGGGTCTTGTTCTTGTTCTTATAGAAGATGTCATGGTCTTGGACATTGGGTCTTGGTCCTAGTTTTGGTCTTGCACATTGGGTCTTGGTCTTGTTCTTGTAGAAGATGTCTTGGTCTTGGATAATGAGTCTTGGTCTTGCACATTGGGTCTTGGTCTTGTTCTTATAGAAGATGCCTTGGTCTTGGATAATGAGTCTTGGTCTTGCATATTGGGTCTTGCTCTTGTTTTTATAGAAGATGTATTGGTCTTGATCTTCCACATTGGGCCTTGATCTTAGTCTTGGCATTCCACATTGGGTCTTGCTCGCCCACTTTGTAGAAGAGTGTTGGTCTTGATCTTGCACATTGAATATTGTTCTTAGCCTTGGTCTTGTTTTTGTAGAAGAGTCTTTTTGTGAAATAGTCCTAGTCTTGCAAAAAGACTGCAACTATTTGTCCGAAATAAGCATTTTATTACAAAACATTAAAAGGAGACCAACTCCAACTTAGTATAATTTAAGAGATTTAAGAGCAAACAGAGTATCTCGAAACGGTTCTGCAATCTCTGTCGATAGAAACTAAAAAAGAATCTACTGAATTGCATTTTTTTAACAGCAGATTTTACAAATTTATACGAAATTTTGGCAATTTTTTTGGCCGATATCCAATTAACCTACAAAAACATAATTATTTCTAAGAGTGTAGGCTATTATGGTGGTGATTGATAATATATCTTATTTATATCAAAAAATTATAGCCTCACAATTGAGTATTTCTGATTTTAGTTCAAAAAACCTACCGCAACAATTTATATGCAGTCACTGTACAGTTGACTATAAAATGTCCATAACACTAAAGAGAAGTTGACATTCACGTAATGCTCATTTATCTGTAGATGTTCATGTACAATGTACTTGTACGTAAAGCTAAAACTTTTTGACATTTTTTTTTTTTTAAACTATAAGAGAAGACAGAAAAAAAAGCAATCAACGTTTTGTATTTCTTTTTTTTTTTTTACTCTACATAAAATCATGGCACAACTGAAGCTTAACACTAACATCCCAGGTTTATTGCCAAATTAAATTACTTCGTTTAACCTTCCTGGTATGTTAATCCCGCATGTCTGAACATAAACATTTTCCTCCAACAAAACGTACCACCTTAAGCATGATAACTAAACTATACATACTTAACATTATTAACGCTGATTACAAATATTCCCAAGATAGAAGCCCGGATTCAAACCGCAAACGTATTTTCATTTACCACACATGCAAAGAAAACACTTCCACTCTGGCTTTAAGCTAATTTATAATATTCCCAACAATATTCGGTATATGCGCGCCACCCCTTTCTCCCACCACATTTCTTAAGTTGAATGGTGCCTGCCGCGAGAGAGTATCCAAACAAAAAGAGCGCAAATACTTTTGCATTTTGGCATTACTCCTTTCTCAAAATATACTCTTATATAGGCTTAGGGTTCTATCCAACTATTACTAAATATTATATCCATATAGCTTATCAAACAAAAAGCTCTCTCACTCTCGCTCTCTCATTCTCTGGTAGATCTGTTTTTATGTATAAACATATATGTATATAGAGAAATGTCTGCGCGACACAGTTCTCTCCCCTTTTACACCAAACAAAAGCAAAAAAAGAAACGAAAGAAAGAAAGAAAGAAAAAAAATAGAAAAAGATTTTAAATTTGTTATATTCTCTCGCCGCAAAATCATCAAATTTGTAAACTTGTTTATAGCAGAAAGGAATTTGCTGGCTCTGCCATACCATCGGAAAGGATGCAGGACTATGAGATTTCTTGACTTGATAATACACGTTTATGTATTTATGTATACATATATGGATGTAGATATTGTATATGGATGTATGTATGTAGGAGCAAAAGCGCGGAAGTTGGAAATATGTAAAAAATTCAGAAGGGGTTGAAGTATATGTATAAGTACCAGAAAGTTGGTGTTTTTGAAATAATATTTGTTTTGAATGGTATAGCTGAGACACGATAACAATTAATTAGTCATAAGTATGGTATAATAAAAGACAGATGGCGGAATACGTATTTAATTTAGCTTTCGACATGATTTATGGGCCGGGGAGATAAAATAAAGTTAGGACTTTGATTTATTTTATAAATATTTATGCCTCGTGTACTTACTCATTGAGAAATTAAATTTGCATTAGAATGTTAATGGAAATTTGGCTAAGTAATCGAAACAAATGAAAGGGAGGCCTTTTTTTTTAATTCTTATTGGTAGGGAAATTTATTTTTATATTTAATTTTTTTTTTTTGGAAATAAAAATTACATGTTCTGTTGTACATCTGATACAAGATATAAACAAATTTTGGATTCAATTATTTTTAAATCTATGGCAGATAGGTGTAGTCTTAAGGTGGAGTACCACCTTTGCACTTTCAAAAAATCGATTTTTTTTTTTTGGTCTTTAATGACACTTACAAGTGTGCAGAATATATTTTCATTCATTAGAAAGGTGACCGACACCTTTTTCTTTTGCTATAAGCCGGTTTAGTTAGTTAGGTTAGTTGAAAATACATGCGAGCGAATAACGCATATTATAAACCAAGGGTTCCTCCACTAAGTCTCAAGGATGAAGACCTAGCTAAAGCTCACCATATCAATGTAGTTTTGAATCACGCTCAAATTTTCGTATTGGGACTAGCCGGCGAGTGAGATAACTGTTGGTGTTGGCCTGTGAGCCGTAGCTTGGAGACGCCTGCTATAAACCAACGGATCAGTTTTCGAGCCACATTGGTTGCCTACGCAATTATGCGAATTGAATATATGTAGGTTATGTTAAAATTTGACACCGATAAAATACAACAAAATACATAAAAATGAATTGAACTTGAATGAAGCAAACTTGTTCTCTGTAAAATCGTAAATTTTTTGACATTTTGCACTTTGATAGTAGACACAAACACAACGAACGATTTTTTTCTTCTTTTTAATCAACGCAACGGATAGTGAGGTTATGTTACCACCGAAAATTTATTCGTACAAGAAGCAACGATTTTTTTTAAATCAAAATTAAATATTCCTCCTATAACACGGTAGATAGGTTCCTAGAAAATACCGTGTTTCGTGAAACCGTGTTATACGAGACTAAGAGGACAAAATGGAATATTTTTTTCAACAATTTTTATTACAAATGTACATCAGTGATGGGCACACATACACGAAAAATTTTAAATATCAAGTACAGAGGCAATGGTCTACACTGAAAAAATGTTATAAACTCATATTTTCAAAAGTTCAATTTTTTTTTTTAAATAAATTTGTATTATATTTAGTGATGACAGACATATTTAGGTAAAAAATTAGGCATCCTCAAATCTATTTCCCAAATCAGGATTAAAAATTTTACTACAAAGTTTCATTGAAATATTTTTCTGTGTGTATAATTTTATATTTCGTATATTTCTGCTATTTCTACGATATCTAAAAAATGTTGGAGGGTTGTACGTAACATACTTTAAATCAAGATTTATTATTTTAAATTTAACGTTCATTGGTGGTTGATTTAATCAATTCGAGAGTTTTAAATTATTGTCGAAAATACTCGTAGTAAAAAAAAAGTTAATTGAAGGAAAGATATGCGTTTGACGGCCACATTTTAACTTTTCAAACAGCACAAAAACGGATTTGAGACAAACAAGTCGTGAAACATTTTGAGAATGGATTAACTATCCTAACAGAACTGCTTGAAGATTTGTCTGAGAACTATATAAATTACAAATATCAATTCCACCGCGCTAGGAGAATATCTACAAGACTATTTTTCAAGCACAAGTACAATTGACATTTTGGCATGCACTCTAAAGATTACTAGAAAGATAACTATGTATAAGTTGGGGTAGATGGTGGATACATGTTGGAGGTTTTGCGCATATATATATATATATATATATATATATATATATATAAAAGAAACATTTTTTTATCTTTTTTTTCT
>JANSTT010019120.1:0-12151 GCA_026745375.1 Platyura marginata | reverse complement strand
TAATGGGCCCATATAGAGGCCTAAGGAATTTCGGGCGTCTTAGGACGCCCGCCCTCACACTAACTAAACTAACTAACATGTGCCAATATAACACTACCACTATAACATGCGCCCTTAAAGTAAGGCACAAAATTAAAAAGGTCGTAAATTTAAAACATCAGTTAACTTTTTGGATTAAATAATTTAATTTTTTTTTTAAAGGCTCATTATCTTTAATTTTATAAATTTTTGTTCGAACATCTGCCATCCTCTTCTGGACCAGAAGTTCAAATTTTTTTTACATAACGGCGTATTTTTTTTTAAACCTCGTTTCTGTTTTGTGCCTCCCAATCATCTCCCAACCTTCTACGTATACCTTTTGACGCAATAGGGGCCAAAAATCAGTTGGCCTTACATTGGGGATTTTAGTTGGATTACATCTTTTTCAAAAAGGCTTTTTGGTACTTTAAATATGAAGCTTTAAAAGAAACAGATTTTTATTTCGAATGCGAACCGCACTGCATGCGGATCTCGGAGCCGCATTTGCCCACCGTTGCCTTATACCTTTCTATAATTTATATTGTTATACTTTAAAATGGTGTAGGTATATTTATTTTTTAATGTTGAAACAATTTACTTTTTCCATATTTATACTGATATTATTTGATTTATATTGCCAGTAGTCAGGTTACAGTAGTGTATCGACCGTATAACAAAAATTAGCATGCAAACTAAGTGCCTTCATCAATTAAATGAATGAAAAGGTGAAAGCTCAAATGCCATGTAACCAAGTATAATATTGACAGGGAATGGCCAATTTTCTATATACTACGCCTATATTGTAGACAAAATGATCAAACTAATCGATAGCTTGCTAGTTTGCCTGTAAATTGTATATATAGACAAGACGTGTACCTCTAGCGTACCTTTTCATATACATATATATACACATATCCCTCGATTTACACGGTAGATACGTTCCACGACAAATCCGTGTAAATTGAAACCGTATAAAACGAGACACAAAATTCAATAAATGCGTTCAATATAAAATAATGGAAATAACAGATTTTTTTAAAATTTACAAACCGTATAAAAGCGAAACCATGTAAATCAAGTGCCGTGGAAATCCAGGGACGGGTGTACATACATATACATACTACCGTTGAAAATGCAATATGAATTTAGGTTAAATTTCCCATGCACATATTTTTCATATAACGTTGAAGAGACTTCAAAGAAGAAACTGGCAATATCTATCTATTCGATTTTTCTTGAATTAATTTACTTTTTAAATTCGTTTTCAACATTAGCCTGTAAACATGTCATTTTAAACACCAAATACTAGTGATGTGTATTTGATACTCATATGAAACAATCAGGTACTCTTGCTGAAACCAATCACTCAATACTAACAGTGATTTACTTAAACAATTTTTAGCTTAATTTTAATTAAAAACCAGTAAAGAAGTAAAAATTGGCTACGCCGATTATAATATGCATACTTGTTTATTATTTACAACTTTGTAGGTGTCTATTTTGTCTGTACGATAAATATAATTGGGTAAATTGAATACAAATGATTAAAAACCCTAGAAATGACATAAAATTGATTGCAGCGCCATAACGGTGTTTCGTGGAACTTTTTAGTCTATGAATGAAATCTTCATTTTTTTATTCTCTATCATTTTTGTCATATATATTTTTTCCGTAATCTAAATACTTTTCGAGTAAATGATTAAAAACTATAGAAATTCAATAAAATTGATTGCAGCGCCTTAACGGAAGGTCGTACAACTTTTTGTTCTATGAATGAAATCTTCATTTTTGTATTCTCTATAATTGTTGTCATATTCATTTACGTTACAAACTCCGTACCAAAGTTATAATACCCTTTGATTAACATCATACGGGTACTATATAAACATAAAACACATAGCATACTAATTATTTCAATTTATATGTATGTATGTCCTTCTCTAAATGTTGCGAGTTATACAGACGTCGATGTCTAATTTTAACGAAAAAAGCTGTTACAAAAATTTTTGAACGAGTTTTCATGATGGAAAAAGTTACCCATTCATCAGGAAAAACTTGTTTGAAGATTTTTTAAAAATCGAGGGTTTCCTCTAGAACTATTAAATTCTGTGCACTCTTCCTCTTTTCCGATATGTATATTATATAAGATAAGTTTCGGTGTTTTTTTATGGTCCAGTCACGAAGCCACATTTCTTTTTGTGCTCCCCTATGGTCAACTCGTTTTCTTTATTAATATGTATCCTCTTGTAGCCAAGGAGTCAAAAACGAATCAATGATAAATTCATTTACATCTTTATTGAAATTGTGAAATAGTACAAATGGATTAATCAAGATTATTAAGATACAAATTTGCAGTTGCACAAAAAAAGTTAGTTTTACTCAGTTTTACAAAAGAAACCTATATAATTAAATTCTATAAAGGCTGACGCACACTGAGGCCGTAGCGGTGACAGTGGCGGTACAATACAACACAGTAAAATGTATTTGGCACGGCATACTAGGGCGGTATGACCACGCGATAGAGCGGTCAGTGTGGGGTTCTATTTTGTGAACGCTGCATATTCTATTTTACCCTGTACCGCATTTGAATTATTATTATTTATTATTGATTTCCATGGAAACCGACATGTCAGATACGGAAAAATTAATTCTGATAATAAAAATAAAATTCACACTGCTAACTGCTACATCGTGACCGCCACCGCTTTTTGTGTGCGTATATTACCGCCATCACCACCGCCTCAGTGTGCGTTAGCATTTAACGCTTACGTATTTAAAATTTCTGGAGATCGTATATCCTGCGAAATGGACGTTGATCTCGCTTTATGCAAAATAAAAAATTAAAGCTTTTTTATATTTATAGTTTTTTCAAAAATTTGCTAGGATACGCAAGAAAACATATTTTTTTTTATTTTGCTCATTTTCAATACCAGCCGTTCTGCGCACATCAGAAGTCTACTGTGAAAAATTCAAGTCTCTAGCTAGGTCAACGTGTTCAGAATTTGACGAAAAAAAAAACTCAATTTTTTTCGATGCATTTTGAAAACTCCATACAAATAAAATTTGGTGGCAACCTTTGGTGCATCCTCTCGTTGCATTAAAATAGACAAAGACCACACCAAATGAAATTGCATATGCGGCAATTGAACCAAGTTAGAAAGAGAAAACAAGCCTGTAAATATGTCATTTGAAACACGGTATTTTATTCAATATCTATCTTCACCATTCGTATAGTAATATCTGAAGCGCCTCAATATATACTCATTGGAAACATAGCACCTTAATCGATACTAATAAGAATTTAAAGTGTTTATTTAAAACTTGAAATGGTTGGTTCAATTGAATGATTAAATGTAGTAAAGCATTTCTAGTTTTATTATACATTACCATAGCACTAAGCACTATTCTGTTTGATATTCTCTAGTCTAGTTAGTTATATGTACATATAAATACCTACATCTATAATACATACTTTTGTGTATAATACTCGTATCTAATTGAAAGATACGAATTCAGCACATTTCTCATGTTGTACAAAACTAATTCACTTGATTGTGATTTCCCACATATTATTTTATGGATGATAAATTCCTGTAGTTTTGTAGAGGATAAAAAGAAAGCAACTTGTTTAAATGATATGAATTCTTAAATAAATTTAATCATAATGTTTTTTTCTTTATTTATTTCAATTCCAAGAAATTTTAATGTGGGATGAATCCTGATTAAATTTTCTATTTATGGTTTTTTGGTTATACATATTAATATTTCTATGTATTTGGTAATTTGCATACACTCCATAAGTATGTTACAAATTATTTTTCGTGTCAGCTCCTCAATTTCGTTTATCGCTCGTCAATTTCTCATTTCGTTTGTTAATTTTTGTACCTACTATATTATGTTCTCTATGGATATAAATTTTCTTATTCGGTTTCAATTTATTTATAAATAATTAATAATTCAAAAGTCTTCAAAAATGTATTTTAGAAAATTCACTTTTGTGTAATATTTTGAAAAATGTAGATGTATAGCGATATGACCTGACCATTGAAATAATATTTTACCAATTCCCAGATTGACAGATATACTCCTTGAAATTTTGGTCGCAATATGTGTCAGACGGTAGTTTTTGATATTGATATACTGTACTGTATATGAAGTATATCTATATCTAAACTACAATATGACCCATATTCTTAATGTATACAACTGTTGCATAAAAGCGGTAAAAATTAAGATATTCAATAATCGTCCTAACGCATGCCGTTTCCCCCCCATACTCATCATCATCATCATCATCATCATCATCATCTTAGCCTTACAGTCTGGAATGAACTTTGGCCACAATTCATCATTGCATGTCGATCTCCAGCCACGATCTTACACCAAGTCCTTCATTTCATTTAACCTTAGACGATTGTAAAAAACCAACACTTCTATTTCATTTGTATACCTAAGCCGACACTCATTCGAAAGAATACGATGTCAGGATCTCGTTTTACTTAATAATAAGAAATTACTGTGTCTGCTATTGTAGGTAAAATAGGCCAATTAATGTGCTACCTGTGTATTTTGTATGCAAAATACATTGTGATACTGAGGTCCCCACAACACGACATTTGCTCGAAAAATGACAACACGGTTCTAAGGTTAACCATCGGCTCCTTATTCTTCCTCTGTCCCCTGTGTGCTGTGTCCTACACCGATGATTTGTTTCGACAAAATATTCTGCAGCATTCTATTCTCTTTCATACGCTCCTAATGACCAATCCATCGAAATCTCTGAGATATTATAAAACGTAGCACGTTTACTCTATTCATTCAAAAATGTTCTATCTCGTGATTCATTCTGATTCTTTACATTCCGACACTGTTTACGATTGGTCCGTATATTTTTCTTATGATCCTTCTTTCTATTACAAGAAGATCATACTAATTAAGCGATATTTTAGTTTCTATTTTCAGTTTATCTGCCCTTTTCAATTATTAGTTTGTTCTCATTATATTTTATAAGTTTGGTATTGTTATTTATAATACATTAATTGGTTGCAACAATGTTTATTATTAATGAATTTAAATAATATAATACAATTAATAACAAAATAAATGGTATCATAAAATATTTATTTTTAATTTGTTTGTTCGCTTAAAAAACTCTTAACACTGCTTAGACTTAATGTTAATGAAAATAAATCTACTCTACATTATGAATTTTCCTTTTGTATTACATCATAATTCATGCATTATAAACTATTTCTCAGTTTATAATTGGTTTTATACAACCTACTAACAAATTATGGTGTACGTACAAACGCAAAAAAAAAAAAAAAATAAAAAAAAAAAACAAATTATCAGCCAAGTCTGCAGACTGGTTTTCTGGTAAAGGCAAGTACGAGAAATACCTAGAATCTATGTTCAACAGTCTGCATACATTATATTACTTATGTATCGTTTTCTTTTACTTCTTTCTTGTGCGTCTTGCCTTTTAAATTGAGAACTGCAATTTGCACATACCGAAGTTTCATTTATGCGTTAATACGTTGAGTGGATTGCATCAGATAAACTTGGACCATGGGTCTTAGGAAATTAATGTCTACATACATACATACATATATACACAACACATGTACATATATTATACTTATGTGGAATATTATCAATTTGATAAATTAGTAAAAAATAATTTCAAATGTTTTGTTCTAAAGATTAATGTGGTGGTGTATGTAGTTAAAGAATTTTTGTCAATTTTTATTTTTTTATAATTTCAGATATTATCTATAAATTTTCCGACACACTTTACAAATGTGAAAATTTCTACATTTACATGTTTGTTCGAATAACTTTGTCGATGTGCTTTTTTTTGTCATATAAATATGTATCGATGTGAAATGCTTACTGGAAGAAGTACGTCAACGTAGTCTTTAGCGAATGATTGTTCGACAAATGTACATATGTAGTAATAGTGTTTAAAAAGAATAATTTTATTATTTAATTAACTTTTCAGCAATTTGCTGAAATTAAATTTTTTTTTTTTTCATTCTCTATTGACATTTTAGAGAAAATAAAGAATTTTCACTTCAAAGAATTTTCCCGAAGTATCCTTAAATTTTATTAAGTAATTACTCCCCCAATTTCAATTCGAAATCATTGAATATCAACAAAATCACAGGCTAAAGAATTTCCCAACTGGGTGACAAAATTAATTTTAAGCTAAAATTATTCCGTTTATATTAGCACATTTCGACAGTCAATGGTTTCATCCGAAACACTTTTCGTAATTGAGCTGATAATAATTGCTTGATTTTATCACTCCACATACATTTCGTCCCCAAAATTTTAATATAAAAGAACTGCTGACGGATAAACGTTATGTTATGCGTGCATAAAGAAAAAATCTTGTGTCACGTTTCACGACATTCCATGTGTACGGGCACAAGCACATAAAAAAAAAAAACGAAGAAAAAAAATAACCGAAATTTTCTTGGTAAAACTAGGAATGGGTGATTTCCAACATTTTTACAAACAACCAACATCGAAAGTATTCAGTGTAATTTCAAATTTTTGTTCTCACGATTGATTGATTGATTGATGTGTAATGGTGTCAATGTATTTAAGAAAAGGTCAATTTGGTAGTATGTTTTTCACTTCATTCGTTTATGGCTTTGAAAGTCTTTTAAGACTTTTCTAGAAATAAATTTTTCACAGAAAATTCTGATGGTATTTTGACTGAATGGTAAATAATGAAATAAAAATATTGAATTAAATTTAAAAAAAATAAGTTAACATAATAAATAAATTTCTATTTGCCTTAATACAATTTGCAATTACTTTATTAATGTATAGGATAAATAATAATATTTGATAACAAAAAAAATTAGTGAAACTCGCATATGGTATTTGTAAAAAATCTACATAGACATTCTTTAAGATCTATTTTTAAGGGTAACTTTTTCCTCACAACCCCCCACGCTAATTACATTTACATATTACTTTTTACTTTTATGCCGTACTATTGCTCACTCACACAATGTTATCAACATTGCTTCCACATTTTTTGATAGCTCATTTTAATTATTAGTTCAGATAACATTTTTTTTTCGCAAGAAATGTAATGTTTAATTGAATTAATACGTTTCGCGTATTTGGGAACTTGGTTATTATCATTAATAAATACTCTGAATAAAATGTACTCATACATCGCAATGACCCATATTAAATTGATCGACATAGGCTAGCGCTAGCTTATCAAAAATAGTCTAAATCGTAGTACTAAAAACGCGATAATTTTAATTATATTATGTATATTAAAAAACAAGTCGATTAGTTGGCAGTACGATTGTCACGTCACAATCAATAAAGGAAAATTATTTTTGTATTGTTTTGTGAATGAATAAATTATTGAATGAACGTTGAAAAATGTACGGTTAAAAATTTTCTTCTATAGTTTTACTAGAAAGATTATAAATCAGACTGGTATTTGTTCGTCAAAAATTCAAAATGGTTATCAATACTTTGTGTGAGAAACAAAGACACTAAACACGGCTCTGCATCTCTGTTCGGAGCCCAACTTATTTTTACTTCAACAAAGAAAAAAAACGCCAATTTTTTAGTTCAATCTCGTCGCCATTTCCAACGAAAAAAAAAACAAAACTTAATCTATCCAAAGTATAATAAACCATGGAGAGAATTTAACTTTTACTTTGATAAACCTACTACATAAATTAAAGGGAGCCTCCTTCGCCAGTTTAAATTGAAATCTGAATAAATAATATTCTATTTTCGTTTTTTTTTTCTTAGTATATTTTACTCTAAAAAATAATATTGCACGACATGTTACCGGGTTGTTGGTGTTTTACATATCCCAATGGTTTTCATAACATATGGGAAGAGATATTTTATAAAATATTCAGTGACAGTGTATAACTAGAAATTGTGAATAATTTCGTTAAATATCTAGAAAAACAAGTTTAATTTTGTATCTTTTATCTATGCAGGAAGCTTCTATACACTTGCTGAATTATAGTAGGGTGGAGTGTTGTCAAGAAATACGTAAACATTTTTAACATGTGAAAAAAAAAGTAATTTTAAGTAGTAGTTTGAAACTTTAAATTTCATCTCAGATTAACGTTTATAGTTTTTACTGCTCTCAGATTAACCCATTATCATTATCTCCGTGTGTTGAGTCAGCGCAACGCAAACACTGTCTCGGTGAAAATGGGTATCTCCGAGCGTTGCGTCAGCGGAACACAAACACTGTTCTCGGAGATAATGGGTATCTCCGTGCGTAAACATTGCTTATTTCTTATTATCGCGGATAATTGGTTAATGTCTTATCAGACTAAATCCGCGTTGCGTCAGCGCAACGCAAACACTGTTCTATACCCGAAATTGTCTGATTTCCGAGGTCACTCTAATTGTCAGGTTACTACCGAATTCCCTGAAACAGAAATAGAGAGAAAGCGAAAGACATGTTAAGCCCGTTGATGAATCCATATGTATTAGTAATATGTGCTCAGCTCTCAGTGCATCATAAAAAATTCTATTACTCGATTTGGGACCATACGATATTCACAAATGGTGCCATTTCACACAGTTGCGTGTCTTTTCCTACAATCTCATATACGGCTACATACTCGTATGCTATTGGTTAATTAATCAAAATGTTGTACATATGTATGGTTCGATAATTCGAGAAAAAAAACCCTATTTTACTATTCATTTCATTTAGGTCCCAAATATTCTACTTAAATATCAATCGCTCCACTCTATATGTCAAACGAGTACCAACCAAAAAAAGCTTTCTATCTATCGGATAGGAGAAATTAATTTATGTGTACACGCAGAAAGAGTAAGAAATTTCCAAAAGAAAAAGATGAAAAAATAAAATAAATCTGTAGAGGAGTTGTGTTGTGTACACCTGTTAAGTGATCCAAATTGAACTCATATTTTACCAACAACAACAACAAATATAGTATAAGAAAATATCGAAAAATTGTAATGTTCGAATAATTTTCATTCTCGTATCACTATACTCACTCATTCTGTATCGGTCGGTCGGTTGTCTCGTTTGATATTTTCCAATTTTCTCTTTATCTGTTTATGAACACAACACGCTTTTGCGCTGCAGCATCCAATTGACTTCAGTATCAGTGCTTAACATTAAGGACCAGTCTAGATTTGTACTCAATGATGTTTAGACGTTTTTTGATCGATTGATGGAAAGTGAAATACTATATAAGATATAGAAGACAGTTTCGTGATACATTTTATAATATACTTTTTAAGACTGTTTACAGTGAGTGACAAATAATTATTGGCATTTGTATAAAATATTTTTCTTTTTGTGATTTTTTATTTATAAATTTTATTTTTTTTTTTTAAATGACCCTCTTACACTAGAAAACATATTTGTTTAAGTTTGTGTAGTGACATTTTTGTCTTTTCTTAAAAACAAAAACAAAAAAACAAAAAACAATGGAAAAACTTTATTGGCCAATCCTGTGGATTATCTTATTTGCCGGAATTATTTATGTAAATTCGTCAGTACCGCAACAACAGCAGCAACCGTTGTCGGGGCGTTTAATTAAAGGTAACGAAAAAAAAAATGTTAATTTGATATTTAGAAGATTTTCTCTTGAAATTATTTTGTTGCATATTTATGTTTTTCGTATTTTATCTTAAAAGAAAACAAAAAATGAAAATAACATTTCTTTTTTTCTTTTCTCTTACTTTATTCTTACTTTATCATGAATAGAAAGATGGGTTGTTAATTTATTTTGTAACTAATTAATTTTACTAATTAGTATTTTCACTTGACTGACTGAATACTTTTCTGAATTCCATAAAGTTTTCCATTGAAATTTTCTTTTTCGCTTCTTTTCACCTTACAAATGTTCATTACTGTTTTGTTATGTGGATGATACTCTAGAAATAAACGGTCTTTTATGCTCTGTCTTGTTTGTGCACATTTTCCATCCATACAGTACATAAACACCAGGTAATGAAAATACAACCATTTTCCACCACATTACCGTACACTATTCTGTATATCATATACATACATATAATACATACATATAAATTAGAAAATATGGAGAAAAATTCTTAATGACAGCGTAAATTTTCAGTTATTTACACCATGAAATAAGAAAAAGCATTTAAAATAAGTTTTCCGAGAAAAAAAAAGTAAGATGAAAATAAGCTTCCAATTGTGCGTGTAATATCAACAATGATGATGTTTTTTCTCTCTATTTATGTATGTATGTATTATATCTTTCTCTGTATTTATTAGAAAAGATATCATTTTGTCTCATTCAACTTTTAAGGGATAATCGTTTAACAGATTTCCATAAAATAATTTGATAAATTAATTATTAAATGTTCAACGGAAAAGAAAATTGTTGTAACATGGAAATTGAATCGATTTGTTTTTTCTTTTAAATTCGTGATTGGAATTTTGAAATAATTGTTATTAACATTATATTTGTAGTAATGATTTTTCTTTCTTTTTTTTTTAATACAATTTTAATTTTCTTATGTAAATCCATAGATTTTTCCTTTGATAATACTTTTCGAAATATTTGGTTTTATTTTTTTTTATTCCACAACTTTTATGGCCAATACATTAACGCTACATGCTGCTTCTACAAAATAATTTTTTTTATTGTCACATAACATTTTGTCGTCTGTCTTTGGTCACAAAAAAGTTCGTTTTCGTTCGTATTTAATTTTTTTCATTTTCCTCCCTAATTGTCGAACCTCTTGGGCCCTATTAAGGCAAATAGTTAAGAGTTTCTTGGCATTTTCACGCGATTTGAGTTTCTCGATGGGGTTTTGGTTATTGCTATGAATTTAGGTAGCATAAATATTCAGATTTTTTATAGATATACATACACGGTAAATGTACATATGAATTGTACTTTTTCTTGCTACAATTATCGATCGATTGCTCACTAAAAAACTAAACTCAAATGCGTTAATCTAGAAATTTACGGTTTTAATTGGTTCTGGTACATGCACAGTGACTCTCAAAAGAAGTTGGACACCTATAACAACTGTGTAATCTGTTAAATAATTTATAACAAAATTAATATTTTTAAATGTTTCTTTTGGAGTTAATTTGTATTGTTTTATGTTAATCAAATTACAAAAAATTCAAATATAATAACTTTATTAATTAGTTTTGAATATTTAATTATTCAATTTTATGTAAGTATAAAAATTTATCACAATAGTTGTTGGACACTTCTGATATATTATTTAAAGTTTTCTTGGAAATTTGGAGGAATGCAATAAATCTTTGTCGTACAATATTGTTCTCTAGTTGCAATTAGACCCTATTGCGAGCTACAGCATAGATTTTTGATAAAAATTGGAAAAAATTATTGAAAATTTCGTACACTTACATAGTTTGAAAAAGTACAGTTGGTATTTGTTCGTCATACAAAGGGTACATCATGTCGGGAAATTGCCGGATTATTGAATAGGAAAAAAAAGAACATCATCGGCCGATATAGGAAAGAAGATAGACTCGAAGTTAAACAAAAATCAGGCCGACCAAGTGTCTTAAATAAAATAAATGTAAATGTAAAACGGAATATGAATAATAAGAGAAGTAGAAAAAAATCCGCGAATAAGCGCTGTAAAACTGACCTCAACAGTTAATAAAGACACGGGAAGAATGTTAGTGTCGAAACTGTGCGAAAGGTGTAAAAAAAATGTAAATCGTGAAAGGTGTTAAAATTTTTAATTTAAAAAAGAAATAACATTAATTTTGTAAGCAAAGCAAGCAAAAAATTTAAAGAAATTGCTGAATAGTTACTTGAAACATTATTTTCATTTTGATTAACAGATAATTTTTTTTTTTTAAATATTTATTGGGTTCATATGATAGTTTAAAGATATTTAACTAAAATTAATTTCTATCTAATATTTTCTTTTCCCAAAGAGAGATTCAGTGATACGCCTTCGATGTCGTTTCCTGTCAAGTATGATGCAATATGTCAAACGCTTATATATTTGCTTCTTTGAAAAAAAAAAATTGTCGGGAATGTATGAGGCATATACAGTACGTAACAAAAGTATATCTACCCCTCATGGCAAAATATAATTAGTCTAATAAATGACAACCAATCAA
>JANSTT010019119.1:0-12153 GCA_026745375.1 Platyura marginata | reverse complement strand
ACACCGGTTCTATTGTTTTGTGTAGTGGTAGTGGTGAAAACATTTATTATTATGGTTTTATTTTGGCATGCATTGCGTTTGATCTCAAAAAACGATGTAAGTACATTACCTATGCTATGGACTAGGTTACTTCAGCAACAGGTAAGTACTCTTTACATTTTATTGCATTATAACATATAAAAAAAATTATTTAGATTTTGTATATCAACAAATTAATATAGAAATTCATTTTATATTTTACAAATTTACCTAATAAACTAAATTAATATCGGTGTGAAGTTTTGCCCAAATTTCAAGTCCCAAAATTCGCTCTTGAAAACACGTTCTGTCGCTCTCTTTTTTTAATTCGTAGTATTACTCTCTATTCTTTGACAGTGGGGAATTCGATATTCGCTTGTAATATTGAATTTTAAGTTATGTTTACTTTGTATGTTGTACATATGTACCTACATATTTGCATAATAAATTTTAATTTTTTTGAAATAAATGTTTTTTGCAAGCCTGTTGGAAGTTAATTAGAACGTTTCATTATTTATTATTTTTATACTCGAAACTTCACACCGATTTTCTAAACAAAGATTTTTGAATTGTTCATTTGTACAAATCTTAAAAAAGAAATCTGTTGATGGGGAATTGTTTTGGATGTCCACATGGGTTATACTCGATATATCTGAAAAGCGTATAACTACGATAAAAGTCAAGTGATTTACTTTATTTCATTTATTATTTTATTTGATTTTTTAATTAATTTCAAAACAATTATATTTATTTAAAAATAAAAATATGTTTATTAACACGATCGAATCCACCGCGCCAACGGCCACCACGGCTACCACCGTCCCAACAGCCACCACAGCCCCAACGGACACCACCGCGACCACCGCCACGGCCACCTTCGCGACCACCGCCACGGCCTCCGCCAAGGCTTTGCTGTCTGATGGCTGAAATTCTTTTTATAAGAACAATTTTGTTTTTTTTCTCCCTTTTTAATTTTTTTAAATAATCTCAGAGGATCTGAAAAAAATAAATAGAATCACACACAAAACCAGTAATGAAATAATTGGCTACGCCGATTATTATTATAATATACCCATATGAGTACACGATTTATTATTTACGACATTGTCTGTGTCTATTTTGTCTGTACAATAAATATATATTGAATATAGGGGCATCATTTCATGAAAAGTTTGGAGTCTTGTATCTTTAAAATGTTCAAATCTTGGGGGGCAATTGACCTCCCCCCACCCACAGCCCCCAAATGACGCCCATGATTGAACACAATTAATTAAAAACTCGAAATAAGTTAAAACTGATTGGAGTGCCACGACCAACCGTACATTTTTGTTCTTTAAAAAAAATCTTTATTTTTTTATTCTCTATTATTTTTGTTTTATTCATTTTTTCCGTAAACCAAATATTTTACGAATAAATGATTAAAACTCTAGAAATTGCATAAAATTGATTGCAGCGCCATAACAATAAGTCGTAAAAATGATAACCCCAAAAACAATAGAGAGCTTACTCTAGGATTGCTCCGTATCAAAGTTATGATATTATTTAAAAATAAACAAAAATAAATAAGTATAGTATAAAAATATTAATATGACTTACCAATATCGTCCGGATTTTTGTTTTCTTTTTTTTCATTTACATTTTTGTTGATTTCTGTAATAATTATTAAAATTATTGAAAAATTATACTATAAAATGATATATACTTACTTTTTGGATTAAATTCCAGTGCCATTGGGTTTAAAACAAATTTTTTCTCCATTATATTTTATTTTATAAAACGCGGCCACTGCCTCCGTCACGGCTACCGCCATGGCCACCGTCACGGCTACCGCCACGGCCACCGCCACGTAAGATCTCGTTACACTCACGGCCGCTTAAACAATATAGATCCCGCAAATCTGCAACTTTCCTTATTTTGTCTATCGTCACCCTTTTTCATTTTTAAGCTGTTTCAAATAAGCTTCTAAATGATCTGAAAAAAGTAAATATGTTAAGTAAATATACACTCAAAACCAGTAAAGAAATAATCTAATATTTGGACCTAGAAAAGGAAGGGTAAGTTCTCTATTTCTTGTCCAATCTAAGTCATTTTAATATTCAAATAATCAAAATTCAATTCAAATTCTCCTAGATGTCTCTCAAATTCAGGTGGCTATCTACAATATAATCATAGTAGGACCTCGTTTTGCACAATTTTCTAATTTATAATGGGTTTCCAATAGACTGTGAAATAAAATCAGTTTCTAAAGAATTGGATCATGTGGAATCCCGGGTTAAAAATGAATATGCTGAAGGAGGTTTGAACCGTCATTTTGTAACAAATTATATTGTAGAAAATCGAGTTCATTGATAAATGCTAATTTTCCTATTTTAAATACATAAAAAAAAAATAGAGAGCAAGAAGAAGTCTTTTATTTCAATATCACAATTCAATTACATTCTATCTTAAATCTAAAAAAGAATAAACAATCTGTATCACAATTCAAAATCACAGAAAAAAAAACAAAAAAAAATTAGTACGTTTGTTGACTATTTTTAAAATCATTTAATAGATTTATAATAATTTTTTGGTCGGTTGCGATTTCTTTCAAGACGTTTAGCGTCTCTTCTTGTAGATAAATGGACCGCATTACAGACGTAGTACCAAAACTCTCCTACAAAACAAGTACATAATTAAAGAAGAAAAAAAAAAAATTATTTACACTTCGTAATTCATTCGGACGACGACGTTGGGCAGCTGGTTCAAGGACTTCATCAATTGCTGCTCTTTTCCTTCTATTTTGGATAGTTCTACGGGAGGGCCCAGGTGACTCGACACTTGGGGCGATTGCCAATACGCTTGGGCTCCTAGTGCCAGTCACCGTTGAAATGGTGCTATGACCACTCTCGCAGAACTAGCGCCACTACCAGTTGTAATTGGGTTGTCGTTTTCCATCGCAGCACGGCTAGTGGAGGGATGTGGATATTGGGCTGCTGCCTCATAGATTCGAGGAGTAAATTCCTCGTATGCCGGTGAAGGTGGCGTTTCTTCTAATGGCAAATCCGGTTGTGACTCGGTATAAGGCTCTACTGTCAGCTATAATTAACATTAATAATTTTTTTTTTTTCAAATTTGTTATTTTAAAATTAATTTTATTGTGAGGATGTTACACGTGGGCCTTATTAGGGGCATATTCTCCTAATAAGGCCCTCTTTTGAAATTCTTTTGCAATGGTAATTTTTTAGAAATTATTCGGAAAAACATGGTTTATTTCATAATTATGTACATAAATGTTTTAATTTCAACAAATATTGAAAATGATGGTCCCGGTCGGCCAACTACTTCTGTTATGAAGCAATTATTAATTCCTCTTCGACCAATTTTTTGGTTGAACTGGATTTTGCTAATGAATTTGATTCAAATATGTTTTCCTTCGTTTTGTTTATTTCCCTTTTCCTTCTACTGGATGCCAAAGCTATTTGAACAACATTATAGTGGTTGCAAAAAATCGAGTCAAAATCGTCAAAATATTTAAAAGTGAAGGCATCTGCTCCACTTTTTTTCATATTGTCCTTTTTTTGTAGTAGAGCGTTTTTAATCTCGTAAATTTCCATTTACACTGTTTATCGTTATATATTTCTCCGTTGGTTTGTAAAATTCCAGCAATTTGTTTCCAAATATCCGTATGTGTTTTTGTAGTTCCTTCAAACAGGGTAATTTTACTTTTGTACGCATCTAACAACATCAATATTGCTCCATTTGTTTGTGGAATTCATCCCAGGATCTAAAAAAAAAATATATTTTCTATAAAAAAACAATAAATTAAAAATATTATTATAATACCATTTTCGTTATTATTCGAATTGTCCTCTATTTCTCCTACATCATGGGCTTGTAAGGACTCGCCAATCTCAATAACGCTTAGAACAGGAGTGCCATTTATTACGAAAGCATTTTCAATTGCTTTTAAAACATTCTCGTTATTGGAAATAACGGAGTTTTCCGAAATAATATTTAATTTGATTCGAACATCTTCCGCAACTTCATTAAAAAAATAAACATCTAAAATCAGGTAAAATCAGTTAAAAACATTTTTGATATATTATAATTCTCATTTGAACTTACCATTTAAATCTTTTACTAATAAAATGGTTATTTTGGTTCACAATAAAATGGTTATTTTGGTTCATAACTACTGCCACAGAATTCACTTAAATTTATGAAATTGAAAACTTGAACTGTTATTTAGAAAAGATATCTCTAAACAACAATATATTGATTTGATAAATGTCGAATGTCAATATATAATATCGCATTCGCAGCGCAATTGTGTCTCTAGTTTTGGACAAATTGCGAATAAACGAACGACAAAACGAACGCTCTCCTGCATAAGCTGTGCAAACGAATTCACCACCATTAATCTGTTTTTAAGTGCCGAAATAGATAAGTCGTCTTCCAATTCCCAATCACTTAATGGTGGTTCATTAATCGCCTCTGGTGGCAATGGAGGTTCGATTTGTCTTTCTGTGAGTAACGATGGTGCAAAAGCTTCGTCTGGAATTATGAACGGATCGAATGGATAGATTCCACAGGCCTAAAAACCATTTGATATGTTCGCTGGTGTTAAAAATTTGTGGTAGATTTGATTGAATATGATGTTAAATCTAAATTTATTTAATATCCTTTCAGGATTTTGTTCAAAAAAATTGAGCACTGCTTCATCCCAATAGTGTTCGAATGAGCGAAATACTGATTTATCCAATGGTTGGAGTTCATGTGTTTTATTACTTGGTAGACAATACAAACTTATTACGTGTTTTTCTGCTTCTTCAACAATGCTGTAATCTAGATGACTTTGCACCATCAAATATCAGGAGTATTCGACCATTGAGTTTATATTTGGCAAAATGTTTAACAAGTTTGAGAAATGCATCCATCGTCATGCTACCTTTTTTTGTCATAGTAACCATTGTGCCAGGCGGTAGATTTTCGTGGCGTTCCGACTTTTCACGTTTTCCTTTAAATAGTATCATCGGAGGAAAAGCTTGCCCAATTGCATTACAACATATTGCTATGCTTACATTTTTTGCCAAAACATGCTGTTGGTGATGCACAGTTAGTCGACATCCTTTTTCATCCATATTATAGATTCTCGAAGGTTCGTTGAAAATGATCGTTTACAATGGTTTTTTCGCCATATTCATAGACTGTGCTTTTCTGATTGCGACGTTCGAATTTCGTTTTAAAAACCCATCTAACCAATTTTTCCCAGCTAATTGTTTGTTTTTATTAAAGTTGTGGTTAATATTATTGCACTCACAAAATCGGTACACATTTCGTAGCAACAAATTTCGGGTTAGTGAGACTCCCATGCTTGCAAATTTTATTATTCGTTTTGCAAAATTAGACTCTTGTTTTTTTGTGAGTGTTGTAGAACGACCAATTTTTTTGCTGTAAAAAATGGTTTCTGTATTTCATGATCAGTACTTTTTGCCTATATAATAATATTCACTTCACTTCCTATCTTTGTAAAGTACATTTTTAAATTTTTGGTAAACTAACAACGATTTTACGATTAATATTTTGTATACAAAAGTCTCTTTATCAAATTATTCGTTATTGTTAAAGAGTTTGCTAGGTAAAACAGTTCACGTGAAAAAACTTTTATTATGATAAAATAAATATTTTTTTGACTTTTTATCCAAATTTATGCAGGCCTCTAACAAGGCCTACTTGAAAAATTAATGGGCCTTATTAGACGCCAATGTCAATTTTCTTAAATTTACTATTATTTTAATTTGTACTTACATTCATGTGGAATTTTTTAAGGATTCTTTTCTATACACTTTACATTAAAAAACACTGAAGAAACTTTTTCAAAATAATACCTTTTCACCAAACTGCAAACAGGTCTGAATATAGCTACATTTATTAATCAACTGAGAAAACGCAATGCACACTATGATTAACAATAATACAGAATGAACGTGTTAAAACATGAAAAATTTTGTTTGCGTTTTCTGTGTACATGTCACAATGATATATAAAATGTATGTTAGAAACTTGTAAGTTATACCGAAGGTGCTTTTCTGTGTAGTGGGCCTTATAACGTGCCGGGCCTTATTTGACGCCGGTACCTTATTTTATTATAACCATAGCATTTGGGGAAAGGTTTGAAAAATGAAGGGTATCGCGTATTCACAAACAAAATCCTCTACCTGCATCATTATTTTAGTTAAAATTATGTTTAGTAGTTTGTCAGTTTTGGACTCAGATACTTCAAGAGAGGTAACATTTTGATAAACTTTTGGTTGCTTAACCATTGTCTCAATTTCAGAAGCAGTTCTAATAAGCTGTTCCCAATCTTGATTCAAAAAGCCTAACACAACTTGTCGGATTGATGGATTTAATAATTTGGTTTTGAAAGTTTTCTTTGCTGTTTCCTCAATCAAATGATCTAGCTAGACCTACTCTCGCCTCCTCATTAAATTGGTTTTTAATACTAGTTTTGGTCTTTGTTACCATTTGCTGGATTGAATTTGCAAAAGTGAAAACATTTTCATTCGGTTTTTGTATCATATTTCGAATATCACCTAATAATTTATCTAAGATTTTTCTCGGTAAAAAATGCTTTCTTATAGCCGCGATAAATTAATTTGTTGTTAAAAAATTTTGATTAAATAATGTTTGAAATGCTCTTCCGGTGAGTCGCGAACCTTATAAATTAAATCTCTTGTTCTTCATTCAATTGTCCAGTACAAAAATAAGCCGAATTAACATTATTAATAAAAACTTCTGCCTGATTGGACAAATTGTCATTAATTTCACCCGAAAATTGTGGTACAAATCTACAAATAATTTTACTAAGTCTTTCTTTACTAAGTATCCTCTTTTTCTACTATTAAATTAATTTTTTCTAATAAAATAGCTAATTCGTTTTCAGCTAAGTCTTCTATTTCTAAATTTAATTGTTTAAAATTTTTTTCTAGTATTTCCTTGGTCTCGTTTTTTTCTGCTAACAAATTTATTTATTTCGCCAAGTAATTCAATTTTTTGATTCGACAAATTTTTCTTTTTCGCCTAATAAACCCAAACACTTTTTTTCTGAATGTTTTAAAATATTATAGGCAGATTTCAGATCTTTTTGTAATTGCTCTATTTTCTCTTTATAATCACTTTTTTCAATTTCAAAATTCTCTTTTTCAATCAAAACGAATTCCAATGATTTTTTGAAAAGATAATTAAAATCTAGTTCTTCTACGTTTGATAATTCTTTCAAAAATATATTATAATTTGTTCTCTTTAAGATTTTACTTGCGTATAGTCTAATATTGCTTTTTCAAATTTTATAGTAATTTCTTCTAAATTTTCTTTTATATAACATTTTCTTCTAAGGTCTGGTCGTTTAAATTTTCTATTTCTTCTAAATTTTTAATTTTTTTTTTTAAATATTTCTAATTATAATTTTAGCTTACGTATATAATTCTTCTTTATTTTGTTGACGTTCCGCTGTTACCATATTTGATTAGTACCTTATTTACCTCACAAATATATTAATCTTGTTTTGTTTTTTTTATTTTAATCGAAGAACCGGCATTTAAAGAGTTTCTTTTTTTATCTTTAATTAAATTTAAATTTGAAAAAACTCTTTCAGCTGAAGCGCTACTGTGTGGTAAACTTATAATAGCGCTTATGAATTTTTTAACATTCGGGAACATTACTTCTCCTAAACCATTTTTCTAAATAAATACTTCGTTGCAAAAATCTTCAAATTCTAATAGATTGGATACAATACATTGGTAGATTAAAAGTCTCCATTCCTCATCTAAATCATCGACTTCGTTAGAGTTAATCAAATTAGGGAATAATGAAATGAGAGAAATAATATTTTCTGATAAATGTTTAGGATCAAGTTCCTGAATAGCTACTAAAACTTCATCCGATATAGCGATATAATTTAATTTACTGTCAATTATGTGTTCGGGTTTAATGAAATTTGAAAGAAGAGTTTGTAAATAAAATTTAATTGTAGGTAATAAACGATGGATACATGGATGCTCTGCTTGAAATTCCAAATTTATTTTGTTTGTATATTTTAAAATATAGGAAAGGAATGTAAAATATATTTTATTTGTTTCATTTAATTCAGCATATATTTTATGAGCCAAATCAGTATTTTTTTTTCAATTGGTAAACAATGAAAAAATTCTATAAAGCTACCCATTGTTTCAGTATTCTATTAATTTGAAAAGATGCAATTGCTCTAATATATGGGTTATACTCTTATATAAGTAGGTACATATAGATGTATGTATATATTTAATTTGTATGGGAGGGGTGAAGGAATAGGTGGATTTTGCCCATTTGCAATACCATGAGGTTTGTTCACCAAAAATACTAGGCCAAAATTTAAAGTCGTCAGCTGAACTCGTTCGAAAGTTAGCGTGTTTACAACCGAGCGATACTTACTACCAACATTTTTATTGCAGTTTTACGATTCCACCTTTACAGGCCTATTCTACCTAAAAGTTAAGACTCTAATAGCAACCATTTTAATCTTAACTCGTCTTAAGATTCACCTCAAGAGCGCGACACTGAAATTTGTATTCTACAACGCGTCTCTTAACTTAAAAGCGCTAATAACTTAAGAGCCACATTTTTGCCGATCTTAACAGTTATAGTGTTTGTGTTTTATTTAAAATTGCGAACTTTAACAATTTTTTTTAAAAAAAATGGAAGAAGAGCTCGGTTTGCTGGCTCTTTGTGCATTCAAAATACTATATGCGGAATATAATTGGCAATATTGACTGCTGTCATATTGCCATTGTATCACCCCCGCAATATCATCCAGAAATGCCGGCGCATTTATATATGAACCGAAAAAAGAGTACTACAGTATAAATGCAGAAATGGTAATATTTACCATATTTATTTATCAATTCATTAATGTAAAGAAACAAATTTATAGATAGTTGATGCGGATATGAAATATCTTTGGGTAAATGCTAAATTCCCCGGCTCGGTACACGATTCTGGTAAATTTCATGTTGTGCCTTTGTCGTTCGGCCTGATCGTTTTCCTGATATAAATTTTAACTTAAATTAATAAATAATTAATTGAAAATAGTTATTTTCTTACCTTTATCTGTCATGTTGTTTTCATTTATGTATTTACACGAACACAACCTCACAAAATTAAAATTCACAAACTTAAATTGACAGTTTATAAACTCACCACTACGATGTGAGACAAATTAAGAGCGCTAATAAAAAGTTTACTGTAGAATACCAAATAAGAGAACGGCTCTTAAAGGCGCTCTTAATTTCTTAAGATTTTTCTTCTTAAGATTATTAGCGCTCCTAACGTAGAATAGGCCTGTTAATCCCAATATTTAGAAAAAAAAATTTAAAAAAAAAGTGAAAACACAGCTTTCACTTATTTGTTAAGTGTGAATGCTGTAACACCCCGGCTCAACTTTGGGTATCACAATATTTAAAATTTAAAAAAAAGTACAAAACAAATATATTTGTTTTACGTTACTTTATTTCGTTTCAAACTTTTATAAATTTTTAATAGGAATGGGAAAGGAATGTTGCAACTTGTTTTTTTATTTTTCTACTTCTCTGTATCCTCGGGTTCATGTTTTCCTGGGTAAATGTAGGGTATGATGTTTTTTAATTTTGTTGTCTATTGTCGGCGGCTTTCTTTTGATGTTTTCGCCAAAGTTTCTTCTGAAATATTTTTTTTAAGTATCATATTTCGAATATCACCTAATAATTTATCTAAGGTTTTTCTCGGTAAAAAATGTTGTCTTATAGCAGCGATAAATTAATTTGTTGTTAAAAAATTTTGATTAAATAAAGTTTGAAATGCTCTTCCGGTGAGTCGCGAAATTAGTAACCTTATAAATTGAATCTCTTATTCTTCGGGTTCCTGTTTTCCTGGATAAATGTAGGGTATGTTCCTTTATCTCTTTCTTTTTCGTGTATTCTTCTTATAGTGTAGTATGTATTTCTTCTTTATGAGTGTTTCTTAATAATCCTTGTTCCTTGTAAATATGTTTCGTGATCACTTTTCTACGTATATACATATATGTGGGATGTGTCAATTTACCATCTAAGTTTAAATCGACCCTTATATTTTTTTTTAGTTTTAAGAATAACAATTAAAATTTTTTCAAACAGAACATTCTGTTCTTGAACACGGTAAAGTAAAGTCAATAGAGTTAAGTAAAGTCAATAGAGTAAAGTAGATTATTTCCTTTTAATTTTTTCGTTTGTATTTAATAATTTTTAGTTTAAAATTTGTAATTTGTTTTCGCTCCCTTAAAGTAAAAATAAATAGTTTTAGTATAACTTGTTGGTTTTTCCATGCCTCAGTGCCCAATCCATCCCACATATATTTAACAGTTACTGTTATTTTTATATTTTAAATGTTTAAAATTAGTATTTAAAAATACATCTCGCCGCTTCGGCGGTTGGAAATACACTCGCCGTCTAAACCTCTGGTCTACATTTATGTCTCCAGTCTTCCATACCGTTGGATTTACATCCACGAAATTTATACACAAATGGATGGTGGATGGGACATTGTGACGCGAAATAGATTTAAATATAACATTTAGATTTAACAATAATTTAATACAAAATACATAATATATGTACATGTGACGTTACAATGCAAAAAATGTTATTATAAAACCGTAGATACTTACCAAAAGAAAACTTAGAATTTTTTAGAAGGGGCCAATCCGCAAATATTTTTTCCGTACTATCAGAATTCAATATTTCTGCCCGACGTAGATTAATGGTCTCTTTCCACTTTATTGTGACTTTTTCCCACAGGTCACAGTTATATTTAAGCCATTCTTTATTTTCGATAGAGCCTTCTTCAACATCTAATAAATAAATTTTCTTAAAAAAAGAAAGAAAAAAAATAAATAATTTTACCTCCACTATCAGTAAGTGTAAATGAGGGGCTAAATTTTGGAGATTGACAAGACGAGATAAGTTCTGCTTTCATAAATAATTTTCTTTTGTAATGCAATTTACCTCGAGGATTTTTATTTTTTTCTCTTTTGCGTAAAATAGGTTTCCTGTAAAATTATCATAATTTATTTTTCCATTATATATGTATTGTATATATCGTCGGTATCGTCGTAAAGTCCTTCAATATTTAAAAAACCAAATAGGTTCTAAGCAATACAAAACGTTAATAGAATAAATGCAAGTAAATTAAAAAGGAAACATGTTAATTAGTAAACCAAAACATAAGTGAATTGAAAAGGAGACGTGTTGCTAAAAAATTAGTAAACCAAAATATAAGTGAATTGAATAAGCGACATGTTATTAAAAAATTATTAAATTAGTAAATCAAATCAGTGTCCATTATTCCTTCGATTCGGTGTAATTTTCCGAGCTTCTTCCCCATCATGCAGCCCCAAGCCATTATAGAGCCAGCACCAAATTTAAGAGTACCCTGAACATCCAACCGTGTTAGTGGCTGTCCCTTTTTTCTCCATACCCAAGTTCTTCCATCAGATGCTATCATGTTTATTTTTGTTTCGTCGCTCCAAACAATGTTTTCCCAATCATCAAGGGACCAGTCCAAGTGCGTTTTTGCGTATTCAAATCTTATGCGAAAGTGGCGATCAGTTAAAAGCGGACGTTTTTTTTCCACGTGACACTAAACCGTTTAATTTTAATGAATTTCGCACTGTCTGGGCACTAACGAATGTATTTTCCGTGGTTGCTAGGTATTGTTTCAATTGTACGGCATTTTGACGTTGTCCAGTTCGAACTAATTGCAGTAATTTTTGGTTTTGCCGGTTAGAAAGTTTTCACGGTTGCCCTCCCTTACTAACTGCAGTATCAATTTGAACCGAGGATCGTATCTATTAACAGTACGATAACCCACACCAACTTTCAAAGCAATGACTCGAGATAAGAAGCCATTTTTTAATAGTAAAACAATACTGTTTCTTTTATCGGCACTGATCGCTCTCATTATGGACAACACAGCTTGAATACCAATAGTGAACTGAAACCAGTAAAGAAGTAAAAATTGGCTACGCCGATTAAATATACCCGTATGAGTACTTGTTTATTATTTACAACTTTGTACATGTCTATTTTGTCTGTACAATAAATTAACAAA
>JANSTT010019118.1:0-12153 GCA_026745375.1 Platyura marginata | reverse complement strand
GAATTAGGTTTTCTCCATACATATACTCGTCCATCGCTTCGAAAAACTTGAACTTACTTTCATCTCAAAATATCACATTGTTCCAAAATTTTTTCAAAAGTTAATTTTTTTGTTTTTGTACACTTTGGTAAATTTAATTCTTTTCTTCCAAATTACTTCATTGATATATGACTTTTTCCGAGCAATTCTTCCATTGCATTCGTTATTTCTGTAATTTGTTATCAACGTTATTTTGGAAAAATCTTATAATTCTTGTAGGCCTTTCTCCTCATGGATATATTTTCCTTAAGATTTCTTAGTTTTTCTTCTAGAGATTTTAAAATTAATGTTTATTAAAATTTTTCAGGTGGTTTTTCGCAATGATCTCAATAAGCGGTGTATTTGCCGTAACATTTTCGGTAGTATTTGCATATGTAGCTGATGTTACAACAACAGAGGATCGATCAAAAGCCTATGGCTTAGTATCAGCAACATTTGCTGCTAGTCTGGTATATAACTGTTAAATCAAATGATTGATTTTGTTCAATTCATTAAATAATTTTTTTTTATTTAGGTCATCTCACCCGCTCTGGGTGCATATCTACGTGAAGTGTACAGTGATACATTAATCGTAGCCTTAGCAACAGCAATAGCTGTACTAGATGTATTCTTTATATTGGTAGCTGTTCCCGAAAGTCTACCAGAAAAAGTTCGTCCAAGTTCCTGGGGTGCACCAATCAGTTGGGAACAAGCAGATCCATTTTCGGTAATAAATTAATATTCAAATTAGATTTTGAACTCAAGGAGATTTGTACATTTTTCGTCTTAATATTGTAGGCTTTGCGAAAAGCTGGTATGGATCATACTATTCTAATGCAGTGTGTCACAGTATTCTTATCTTATTTACCGGAAGCGGGACAGTATTCATGCATATTTGTTTATTTGAAATTAAAAATGGGCTTTAGTGCGGTTGAAGTGTCAATTTTTATAGCAGTGATTGGAATTTTGAGCATTATTGCGCAAGTAGTATTAGGATTTTTAATGAGGTTTGTTTTAATAGCTTTTATATGCAAATTTAAAAATTGTGATTTTTTCCTTTTTAGAGTGCTTGGAGCAAAGCGCACAATAATTTTAGGCTTGGTATTTGAAATGATGCAATTATTGTGGTATGGATTTGGAAGTCAAACATGGTAAATATTTTTTCGCTCTGTTCATTTTATAATAGGAGCATTGTGAAAATTTTGTATTATTGACAGGATGATGTGGGCTGCAGGTATTTTGGCTTCACTAGGATCGATAACGTATCCAGCTATTAGTGCTTTTGTTTCTATACGTTCTAATGTCGATACGCAAGGTAATTTTTTTGTTTGTTTCGTAATAAATCTGAAATTGTAGAGACTTTTTTGTTATTTATTTTTTAAAGGACGCCGCAATTTTTTTGAAAACTAAATATTTTAGTTATATTCAGATACTTTTAGACACGATACGAGTGCGAACAAACGGATAAATTTGAATAATTGGTTCAAGGAAACCGTAATTTAAGGGATTTTACCGCATTTTCTTTCATAGACCAAAAAGTTGTGCGACCTAGCGTTATGGCGCTGCAATAAATTTTATTGAATTTTAAGGGTTTTTAATCATTTACTCGAAAAGTATTTAGATTACAGAAAAATTAATATAACGAAAATGATAGAGAATAAAAAAATTAAGATTTCATTCATAGACTAAAAAGTTCCACGAAATACCGTTATGGCGCTGCAATCAATTTTGTTATTTTTAGGTTTTTTAATCAATTTATCCTTTGTACAGACAAAATAGACAAATACAAAGTTGTAAATAATACAAGTACTCATACGGGTATATTATAATCGGCGTAGCCAATTTTTCCTTCTTTACTGGTTTTAATATAGTCCCATGATGATGGGATTAATAATTCTCACGCGCCGCTACTGTGACCGGATTATGATACCGAAAAATGTGATTAAAATTGAGCGTTTTTGTCAGAGATTTTTCTTAAAGCTTACTATGCTATTTGTACATTAATTTATAATTATAATTGTAGGTGTTGCACAAGGAATGGTTACAGGAATGCGTGGCCTATGCAATGGACTTGGCCCAGCCATGTTTGGTGTTATCTTTTATCTATTTCACGTTGATCTGAATGACGAACACAATAAAAATACTCATAGTTTAGACACAGCTTTAATAAGAAACGAAACTATTAATACAATGGAGCAGTATACACAACTAGCTCCTGGACCACCATTTGTGTTTGGTGCTTTTATGGTTGTTATTGCAATAATGGTGGCTGTTTTTACACCAGAAGAGCCATTTGATCCTATAAGACGACCTTCTGGTGAGAAGAAAAAAAGTAGTTATCATTTTTATTAAAAACAATTTTTTTTCTTTGTATCTTTTGGGTTTTGTTTTGTTTTGTTTTTTTGTTAGAAAATAGGTAACGTAAGGTAGAAAAAGTGTAATTAAATTATTTTCGAAGGAAATTTTTTCCTCTATTATTTCTTAAATGCTTTTTGTACATGCTAAAAATGCTCTTTGTTTTTTTTTTCTTTTTTTTAAAAATTTAATTTTAGTCTAAATTAATATTGGCACAAATTTTATTTTTATAAATCTTTGTCACAAACATAATTATGGTCAGATTGCATGTTTAATGTAGAATTCAAAAAATAAAGACCAACCGTTAAGTTATTAAACTATGAATTAATTAAATTAGAATACTAAGAAATTATAATATAGAAGTATACTATATTAAGGATTGGTATTTCTATACATCTTTGATCATTTTGATCATTACGTGTCATTAAGTTTATCTATTTTTTACATTAATTATTGAGCAAACGAAGGTGTAAAAAATAAACAAACAAGCTCACGAGAACATCACTTACATATAGACAGTTAGCTTATTTGGATGGGACAACGTAACTAACAGCTACTATAGATGAACTTTTTTTTTGCATTTAAAAATGATCAGAGAATTATAAAAGTAGATGTGAACGCTCGAAAGATTCTACCAATCAACAACATAAGGAAATTGTTGTAAAGATTATAGATTGTAGTGTCCATGTTCATTAGGGATGTGAGAAATTGGAGTAAAGTCGTAACCGCCTAGTATCAGTATCGGTATAAGTTCCTATTTACCTCTTGAGGAGGGACACAGAGCGTCGAATATTCTCCTTATTTTTGGCATCGGACATTCGTTTGTTCCTGAACTTGTTCAGTGAGGTAATTTCTGTTGACTGTGATGCTTTTATGGTCAAGGATCTTCCATAGGTCGTTGTGGGAAATCACATCGGATCAGCGAATGCGAAGGATGCATCAGAGATAATTGTGTTTACGAGGAATTGCGTTTTCGGGGAATTTTTTTTTTCGAGGAATTGTCATTTTCGGGGAATTGTATTTTTGGGGAATTGTCGTTTTCGGGAAATTGTGTTTTCGAGGAATTGTCGTTTTCGGGGAATTGTGTTTACGAGGAATTGCGTTTTCGGGGTATTGTATTTTCGGGGAATTTTCGTTTTCGATGAATTGTCGTTTTCGGGGAATTGTTGGATTTTCGGAGAATTGTCATTTTCGGGTAATTGTATTTTCGGGGAATTATCGTTTTCGAGGAATTGTCGTGTTCAGGGAATGATGTTTTTGGGGAATTGTGTTTACGAGGAATTGCGTTTTCAGGGAATTGTATTTTTGAGCAATTGTCGTTTTCGGGGAATTATTATTTTCGGGGAATTGTATTTTTGGGCAATTATCGTTTTCGGGGAATTATCATTTTCGGGAAATTGTGTTTACGAGGAATTGTTTTTCCTGGGAATTGTATTTTCGGGGAATTGTGTTTCCAAGGAATTGTATTTTCGGGGAATTGTGTTTTCGGGAAAAATTTCTGTTTTTACTTTAATATTATTACTTAATTTTTTAGATTGATAGAATTTTTCGATTCTATTTGTTGATCTTGTTTTTTAGTATTAGTTAAATTTGAATTTATTATTACTTAACTTGTATCTACTTATTTTTCATATTAATTTGTTAATTAATCTATTCAAAAACATAGTATGTAATAAATAGGAATGTAGCCAAATATAAAAATGGCGTTAGGATAGGGTCTTATTAAATTCAGTCTTTCCATCTGTCTTCAACTTTTGATCTTCTCTCTTATGCCGTTAACATTAAATTTTATAACTTTCTGCTTGTGCTTTGCTTTGCATATTATTATTGGAAATTGTTTTAAATTGTAAATTTAATGAATTTTTGGTTTATTTGAAATATTACTAAAGTATATTTTAATTTGTAAGCCTTCAACTATCTTAGTATCGCTTTATTGTTTGACAAATGCCTTGCCTAATGACACCACAGAGCTTTCCTATAAATTGTGTAGAAACAAATTTTTTTTTCATAAAATCGCAACAATTTACTTTTAGGAGTATCATTGGACATTCACTATGAAATAGAACGAGGTCGCAAAGTTGCTGGACCCTTATCACCGCTTATGCAACAAGATTCGGCGCAGCTGTAGTCTTCGGCTCCAAATGCTGATAGCTTTCAAATGAATTTCTATCACATAACCTAATCAGAGTACATTACTATTAAATAAAAATTAAAAAAGAAAAAAAAAAAAGAAAAAACATGGTAAAATTTAGAATAAATTTAAACAAAACAAAAAGAAAAAAAAATTCATTTTTAGAATTTACAATAAATTAACAATTTCCAATGGAATGTGATTTCAAACTGACGCATCACATTTGGAAGTTCATTTTTTTTTATTTATATATAAAAAAATAAAAAACTTAAAATATAACCCACTTGCCAGTCGCGTTACAAACATTTAATATAATACAAAAAAAAAAAAAGAATTATTTTTTTAAAGCAAACAAAAAGAAAGTACATAAACAATGATAGAGAATGAACGATGGTTAATGAAGAAGTAAAAAAAAAAAGAAAAGAAATGAAGAAACAAACTGTTTTTAAGCCTATAAATGGACAGTATATTTTTGTAGAGTTTCGATTTTATTTGTTTTTTGTTGGTTTTTCTGTAGAATTTGCCAAACAAATATTCTCTCTGGCCAAAAAAGGAAGAAAAAAAAACAGACACAAATTATAAATTTTATTATTGGATTGAATTTTCATAAATATATTTTTGTACGATATATGTATCGTTAACTAATTTTAGAGCGTTAATTACATTTGCTTACTTAATTGAAAAAAAAATAATTGCTCCATCGCGCCCCGCCTACCTTTTGTAATAATTTTTTTTTTTTTGTTGTTTAATTGTCTTTGGCGTTTTTTTTAAGAAACTTGAGAATTAAGCAATAAAATAGAGGCACTTTAAAAATATTGGATATCAGAAATGCGTTACAAAAATATGATAATTAATCGTAAAAATAAAATTAACTAATAAAATAGAAAATATTTCTTAAAATTGTTATTAAATATGTAGCTACATTTTTTTAAACATAAAATTTACGTCCGAAGTACCCATTATTGGCGTTGTTCTATCGATAGCAATTTTACAGTGTATTGAGTAAACGTTCCATTTCAGTAAAAATGTGGAATTCTATGCTTTTCATATTGTACCGAAAATGAAAACGATTCGAAATCACATTACGCAACGAAAGCATGGATTTCGAATCGTAAATTTCATCTGTAGCAAAATGACTATTTTTTTATTTATGTTTAATATTAGTATGATCTGTCAAATACCGTAGAGTACCGATTATAATACCATGGTACACTATATGGAAAATGCTCCTTAATAACCCTGATATATAATTCCAAATAGTATACCAGGGTAAACTAAACTATTTGAGGAGGTATACTATTTGGCACTTTACGGTACAAAATATATACACCCATCCCTCGATTTGCACGGTAGATACGTTCCACGATAAATCCGTGTAAATCGAAACCGTATAAAACGCATTCAATATAAAATAATAGAAATGAAAGATTTTTTTTTAAATTTACAAACCGTGTAAAAGCGAAACCGTGTAAATCAAGTGCAGTGCAAATCGAGGAACTGGTGTATGAAGAAAGTGATTTGACACTCAGTGTTGTCGTTTGACAGTTTGTCAGACTAGTATAATCTAAGCAAAAACTTTGTATTTGACAGCAGAATTTTCGCGGTATTTTTATCATTTCTCAAAATTTCTCGATCGATGGCAATGATGAGATAAAATCCAAATTGTATACCCATCGTATTCTATTTGTCACATTTTACCTACTACTGGAACACTATTATGGGAGGTATTCTATTCTGCACTCTACGGTATTTGTCAAAAACCTAAATATTGATTTAAAATATTCTTAAATTACAAGTTTCACTTACATTTTATTCGATTTCCCACAACGAAAAAAAATACTTGAAGTTTCTTCTATCAAACGTTTTCACTTTTGCAACACAATTCATGCTAGGCCCGCCCCCAAAATTAATCCACATCACTGTTATAGTAGCTTTTCTTACACGGTTACAAATTGATGGACTTGATTCTTGATTTATCATTGAATTTGATGTTTCAACTTACCAAATACATTTGAATATTTTCCATTGTAAAAGCTTTGCCACACTGAAAATACATGCGAACAAATAACGCATTGTAGATTTACGAGTATTAGGGGTAATAGATGCATCTCGACCTTTATTTAGATGTATTGTGTTCCCTTTTCTTACTTCTATCTTCATGGAGCCGTTTATTCTATGGGATTATAATTTTCTATTTCAGTATAGATGTACACAAATGCGTACATTATCCCAGAGGATAATGGAATTGACGGAACAGTTAGAAAAAATTGTTATTTTGCCTATTTTAACATATAAAAACAAAATAAATAACGACTCAAAGGGTCGGATTTAGGGACGGTAGGTCTCTCTCGGTCAGGCAGTTGTTTCCCACATAATCTCTCCTTTTGTGGATGAGTGCTCCGCATTCTGTAAGGAGATGTCTTAGGGTTTCTTCTGTTTCTTCATAGAACCTGCACGTGCCGTTTTCTTCCAGATCCAGCTTCCTTAGGTGTCTCTTCAGCTTTGAATGGCCTGTCAGGACTCTCGTCAAGTATCCTGAGTCTGTTTTTTCTAACTATTATACTAGTTTCGTACCTCTTTCGGTTGTTATTCCCGAGTAGTACTTTGGATTGCCTTAGTTTAGGAAATTCGGTCCAATGTTAATTTTAATTTTTTTTTTAAATGAATTGACAAATTTGTTCCGAATTCAATTTAAATATTTTAAAGCTTTTTAGACAAGATTTTAAAAAAAGGCCTTAAAGGGTTAATTTTGCTTTAAAGTAGTGGCAGTTCGTCAAGTTTGGGCATCGTGGCCATTGCCGTTCTGCTAAAAGTTATTTGATATTAAATCTAAAATTGCTATTGATGTCAAAATTCCAGACAAATGAAATTAAATTTTATCGATTTATCTGTGTGAAAATAATTAATTTTATTTATTTATTTGTAGAAAACTTACTGGTTTATGTTAAAATGTTTAAATAAAGGTAGTACAAAACAATGCAATTAAAGAAAAACAAAAAACAACAACGAAAGGCAAGTGTTTGGACACAGATAAAGACATTTCATCAATTAAGAAAACTGCCAGTACTTTTTTTTGTTTCTTTCGTTGCTCATTATTCACTGCAATGATGTTATATAACAACGGTGGGCAAATGCGGCTCCGAGAGCCACATGCGGCTCTTCGGTGAGTCAAGTGCGGCTCGCATTCAAAATTAAAATCGGTTTCTTTTAAAGCTTCATATTAAAAGTCAATGAATATCATAATTAAAATACTTGTTTTTATTTTCACTCTCTTTAAAGTTATTTTGTCTAAATCAATCATTGGCACATGTTATATAGGGTGGCTCTTTATAATATATGAAAACCGTCATCCGGCTCTCATTGGCTTCATGGTTGCCCACCCCTGTTATATAACCTTGTTATATACCAAACTATATACTTATTGTAATAATCGTGTTGATTTTAATTTAGTGTTAGGGCTGTGCTAGTGAGTATAAATATCCATTGATCCCAAAATTGAATGTCTTTACTTGTTTATAATGTAATATTTTTAATTTTAGACTGAATTGAGCGCAATAAGAAAAGAATAGATAACCAAAGATAAGTAATTCATTCATTCATTCATAGTTTGGCACAGGTAGCGTTTTTAGTTGATAGATGGTTTTTGAATATGGTGAATTGTAAGAATTTTTTCAAATTCTTGAGTCCGTACATTTTTTAGTTTTTTGGTTCAGGTCGTAGGACATAAATTGTAGTGGAATAGTAATTGTTCAAAAATATGTACTGAATTTAAATTGCATCACATACCTATTTATGCAATTGTCATTAATTCTAGTGAAAGGTGTAGGTTAATTTGACATTAGATACTAAATAAATAGTTTTTGTACAATGAAACAATATTTACTTTGTATTCATAACATGGCGTTTACATCAGAAAGTAACCCTTTCATGTTCAAAATGTATGGACCGTAAAGGGTTAACTTTTTCCAAAAATTTTATTTGGCAAAAAATGCTCGAAATTCAAAATAATATAAAAATACAAAGTTTCAAAACCATATTTTTAATATAAAGAAAGTTCAATATGGTGTTACTTTTTGAAGAAGCGCCGAAAAAATGGTCAAGATGTTCGGTGCATGTACAATTTTTTTTCCATTTTCTTCCATCAAAATGACGTAAGTTTTTTTTTAAAATAGACCCATGATAATGGGTTTAATAATTTTCACGACCTGTCGCTGGTGCATAACATAAGCCAAATGGCAGGTAAAAATTTCCGTGCAATGTTTCATATACATACATGGTGTCCCACGAATATTTTCCGAAAGTATTTACTAATATCTCGGAAATCAGTATGGATAAATGATTTTTTTTTATTTCTTTTTAAAAACACCAGTATTAATACGATTTTGACGCAATGTTTAGAAAAACAATGCTCCTACAAAATAAGCTATTACGCATAAAAATCGCGAAAGAATTGGCTTTACAATAATGTTTTAAATTTAACTTTTTTTTTTAAATTCCGATTTTTTAGAATGTAAGTCTTTGGCAGTTTTCCCAGAGCTTAAATAATCTACTAGGACCGTAAATTATCTACTAGGTCGATGAAAAACACAATAACCGATTTTAAATTTCAAAAAAACGCCATAAAATTGTGCATATACCACACCATATATCACTCCATATAGCCGATTTCATTTATCTATACTGGTTACCGAGATATTGGTAAATAGTTTCGGATAATATTTGTGGGACACCCTGTAAACAGTATATACATTCGGTCTCCAAATTCATTTCGGTACAAATTCACCAATTTCAAATTTGCAACTAAACTAAACTAAAAAATAAAAAAATAAAAATCAAATAAATAATTTTCTCTCAGGTATCTGTGTGTTTTAGCTTAGTTCATGTACTATAGTTAAATATGGACTGATAAATATTTCATCCATATTGTGTTGTCTTTTGTCTTATTTATTCTCTAATTTTTTGCCACCAATTCAATTTAGCTTTAATTTAGTTTGTAAACAGAGTTAAATATAGTTTTAAATGAAGTCAATGAGAAAATTGTCGACTTAATTAAAGGAAAAAAAAAATAAAAAAATAAATAAATAAAAATAAAACGTTTGTAAGATATAAACCACACACTTCTAATTCTAAAAATATTTAAGAAAACTAATTAAATAAAGTTAATTAAAAAAAAAAGAGAGAAAAAAAAATAAAGAGCAAAAAAAATATTTTTTAGCACGAATTGTTGTAAATTGTAAATTTTATTGATAAATAACGGTAAATTGATTGATTCTGTAAATATTGATGAAAAGAGTTCTCTTGTGGTTATTTAAAAAAGAAAAAAAAAATTAGTTTTATATTTATTACTATATCTATAAATAATTAATTAGCGACACTAGAATTGATTTCTATTTAATTTATGTTTGAATGTATAGTCATAGTAGTTGTGATGGGATGAACGAGTTGTGTTAAAATATTTTAATTTTTTAATTATTAAATTATTTAGTGAATCAAAAATAAATTAAAAATAAATGCAAAAGATTGAAACTATTAGAACGACACACTGATTGTTGCAATTTCTTTGTTTTAGCATTTTATTAGAACATCAAATTGAATTTCATTCAAACAGATTATGTGAATGGCGTTTAAAAAATAAATAAAATTGTTGCCGATTTGTTTATCAAACTTTTTGTCGTGTTTTGAATGCTACTAGTTGGAGTACTTTTTTTTTTTTTTTAAAGATTATTCAATCGATAGTTAATATTTTTAATTTTTTTTTTCTCTTTCTTTCAGCAATTGCCATTCCCGTTTAATAATCTTTGTTAAGCCATTTTGAAAATTGGATGGATAGCCTCCGTGGACGAAATTAGTATAATCGAACTTGAACTCAGCATACATTTTGTGTTTTTTTTTTTAAATATTGTTCTACAAATCGTTGAAGTATTTTTTTGCCCAATAAAATTCACATTGATGGTGGTGGGTTTATAGTAAAACTTTCGATCTTAACCTAAACTCACATCTCAAACTCAATTTATTTATGTATTTTATTCAAACTTGTTTTTCTATACAAATTAGTTGAGTTTTTTTTTGTGTAAGATTAAGTTTAGGCTTAGATTCAAATTTGTATTTAGTTCGTTATGTACATATCGATGAATTTGTTATTTAAGAGAATTTATGATAAATCGATTTATTCCAAACAATTTCGTTTCGTAGTCATAAATCACTGAACATTTATCAATTATTATTATTATTTATACTCAGCGTTACGGATGGGACAATATTATTGTTATAAATTTAGTCAGCGGATGCCTATGAAACGAACAGGCTTTTCAGAGGACAAAAATGCGTTTTTTTAGGGATCCAATTTGGAGCTGACTTTATCCATTATTTCAGTAAAGCAGTTCAGTAAGCTGATTTAATCAATGGAGCAATTATTAGACTTGATTTTTACGATTTTGTTCGTTGAAAAAAAAGTCATTGGAGTGTTACAATGGTGGTTGTTAATGGATGGCATCGTGTTTAATGTAGGTACGTCGGTATGTCGGTAACGTTTTTTTTTTAAATAATTTTTGATAACACTGCTGTTAGACCACAGACTAAATTCTAGTTAACGAAATGTTTTCAATACAAATTGTAACGACAATAATTCCGAAGGTAATTCGGTTAGGACCGCCCATTAGAAAAATTATTATCGATAGAAAATCGATCACTTGGCAAATACAATTTTGTAATCGTTATTGTTATCTAAACGCACGGCCAAAAACTATTTTAAACGATCTAATCAATGTTTTTACGCATGTGTTCGTATTCATGCTCGTCGCCACTAATTTATGGGTGATCGATGATGACCGTAGTATTCCAGAAAAGCTCACTTTGTTTAAGTACGAGTTATGTATGTAGAAACACGTTAATGGTTAGGAGCGGTTTTGTTACGTCGAAAACGGTGCACCGCTTGCTCAAATGTTAAATTTAACCCTTGTGATATTAGGTAAGGTCTCTACTAGACCCCAGCGCATTTGAAATAATAATATTTCTTACATATTTTAAAATTTCTCTATGAAATTTAATGTATGTGAACTTCAGTCTTCCGTCAACAGTTAAACTGAAAATATTCCAACTAAAGTTTATGAAAAAGTGGAAATAATTGGTATTAATTTTATGGTTGAAGTCCCCAACAGGTATTATAATTCTTGTTTTAATTTTTGTCTTTAAATCCTCATAGTGTTTCAAAATGGCTTCAAATATGGGTTTAACCGAAGAAGAACTTTGCCGAATTGCCGAAAGAGTGATTTTGAAAAATATAAACAAAAATTTTAAATTAAAATGAATAATATCTGTGAATTACATACTATACTAACGGTTAGCAAATGCGGCTCTTCAATGAGTCAAGTGCGGCTCCCATTCAAAATTAAAATCAGTTTCTTTTAAAGCTTCATATCATTGTCTTAATGAAGCTATTAATAATGAAGGTTGCGTTTCAAAACGTTTTGCGAAAACGCATTTATTCGATGCTTGGACAACACGGTCGAACTGCCAGGGAACTATTTACAACGTAATTCGGCGCTATGACAAAGGCCTACCAGCAGAAAGAAGAAAAAAATCTGGTGAAAAACCATGAAACCAGAATTGAAGCATCAAATCGAAAAATGGCTCGAAAATTTAAGTTTTTA
>JANSTT010019117.1:0-12155 GCA_026745375.1 Platyura marginata | reverse complement strand
TCCAACATTAAACTAAGCAAGTAAATAATATAATTGGTCATTGTATATAATTCGTGCCAGTGTATTCCATTCAACTAGTTATACATACTCGTAGGTATATAAATAGTTTGAGAGCTGATATTTGAGAGAAGTATGTAAGTAAACTTGAATTATAAAGTAACTTTAAGTGAGGCTTAAATAACATTTTGAATACACATGTATGTGTAGTTAGATCAGCAATTCCATTACCGAACAGAATCGCGTGTTTTAGTAAATTAGTTGCAATAGTGCACAAACAATATTATGCATTAACGCAAATCATTTCTTTGTCGACTTTGGCTTGTGTACCCATTCTCCTTTAAACTTGTTTTAAAACTTTTTATGATTGATTTATAGTTGATTTCGTTACCAAAGTTAAATATTTCCATCTGTTCACCAAAATCTCACAGCCCATCAAATGATTTACTTGCAACTTGCAAGTTATTAATATGCGTCTTATTCTTCTTCTTCAGTCAAATCATAATATAAGTAAACACCCCGAGTTTCGTAAAACTCGACTTACGTAAATTCACAGTTATGTAAAATGTAAAATACAAAAAAAAAAATACGCGTGCATAATTTCCTGGCCAATTATTAAGTTTTTTTTAAATTTTTCGTGATTTTTTCTTTCAATTTTTTGAGTTTCGGTTTTAAAAAATAAAACAGTCAACTTCAATATTTACGTTTATCACCACTACATATTATTCGTTGCTTATTTACCATTAAAATGCAGTCAAAGCGTCAAACCGAATATGCTGGTAAACCCCCTAAAAAACAAAGGTCTGCAATTACTATAGAAGAAAAGTTAAAAATAATTCGTATGTATGAAGAAGGGAGGATTATAACAAAAATAGCTCGACCTATTTCGACCGTGAATACTATAGCGAAAGATAAAGTTCGCATTGTTGAAAGCACGAAAGGTGCGGTAACGTTAAAAGGTACAATCATTACCAAAAAGAGGCTAGGCCCGATTGCATAGATAGAGATATTGTTGTCTCCCTGGTTCGAGGATCTGACACATAAGCAGATACGGTTGAGTTTATTGATTATCCAGGAGAAAGCTAGGTCATGACATAAGGATTTACAAGAGAAAGCAAGCATCGCGAACACGGCAAGTACATTTAAAGCAAGTGCTGGATGGTTCGATCGATTTAAGAAGCGTACATTTCTGCATAACATCGAAATCACGGGGGGGGGGCAGCAAGTGAATTTTTTGAACTTCTGGAAATAATTGAGGAGAGGAAAAATCTATGGCTGGATTTAAGGTCGCAAAAGATCGGATCACGGTTATGCTTAATGGCAACGTATCAGGGGACTTAAAATTAAAACTACTTGTAGTGTACCATTTTCAAAAACCGAGCGTTCTTAGGAATGTTGACTTGCGTATGCTGCCCTGATTTGGAAGTTCCACTTGGATTACACGTGTGATATTTGAAGGCTGGTTCAATAACCAATTTGTTTTGCAGGTAAAGGAATACTGTGGCGGCAAAGAAATCTCGTTTAAAATGCTACTGCTATTGGACAATGCCTCCGGTCATCCGGAAGAATTGGATGAATTTCATCCTGACGTAAAAGTTTTTTATCTGCCTCCTAGAACCTCATTCTTGCAACCAATGGATCAAGGCGTTTTTGCGATTTTCAAGGCCTATTATCTGCGATATATGTACATTTTCACAAGCAATCATGGCCATTAATACCGGAAAGGGGATAGCCCTACGTGATTTCTGGAAGAACTATAACATCCTCAACGCAATCAAAAACATCGGAGTGGCATGGGATGAAGTTAAGCAGGCAACGATGAACACTGTGTGGAAAAAACTTTGCCCAGAAATGGTACACCCTTTTCAAAATTTAACGGAAGGAGAGCAACAAAAACAGCAACGCGTGTGCAACTAGCGCAGCAATTACACCTGGAATTGGATAACGATGACATCAACGAACTTCTTTTGAGTCACGAAATAACAAAAACTAAAGCAATTACATAACCTATTCTTGCAACGACATCTATTAGGCCAACTAATTCATCAACCAAAAAAGGAAATACGCGAAAAATTTGTCAATTTTATTACTGTCAAAAATAAATGGATATTTTCTCACATTATCTATCAAAATTTCATTCAATTCTACAAAAATTGCAATCACAATAACAAAATTTTTGACAGACCGCCGCGGGCATAAAATATTTTGTATATCAATACATTCGAAAATCTGACCGCGGCGGTCTCACCTTGTGTCTTGTGTGCCCGGCTGCATACATATATGTGTATTACAAAAGAACACCTTGCCGCGCGGTCAAAAAATGGCAGACCGCGCTCTGTGCGGCAGTACATTTAGTTGTTGTTTTTGCCTTCCATTACCTCGACCTTACCCAAGTAAGAGTATGATAAGGTCAATTATCATAATTATATAGGAAAGCCATTTTTAAAATTATACGTAGATTTCTTAAAAAATTAAAAATATAACGGGAATATTTATATAATATAATAAGTTAATTTTTTTTTTGGTTTTTATCAGAGACAATACCTACCAATAGTAAAATGATTGAATTTTGTATTATTCGAATTTATTTCAAAATATTCAAACGTATATTTCATAATTTATAAATAAATTGCTTTAAAAAATGTTTCTAAAAAGTGCGATCTCATTCGTTTTGTTAAATAATTTAATGTTTACGTTATAATAATAATAATTATAATAATAATAATAATAATATTATATTGTGTAATATAATAATAAACATGAAAAATAATAATGATAATAATAAATATACAATATATAAAAAAAAATCCCAAGCTCAATGGGCATTATAATATTATTTTACAAGACATAACAAACTAGTCTACATATACAATATGGCGTTATTGGCTAGAAGGGGAGGTTATTTTTTTTTTTTGTTTAACTGGTACATTTATTTTACAAATAAAAATTTCACATTAATGCATTTAAAATTAATTTTAATTTTTTTCGGTTTTAATTTAGTTTTAAATGATAATAAAACTTTTTTTAAAAATTTTTACATACATAAATTGGTGTTAATTTGTGTAATGAGGCGCCATTACCAATTATTTTACACATGTCAAAGATCCTTTAGCAGTGCACTTTTGGCATTTTTAAGTTTATCTAATCGTTTAACTAAGTGACTATTTGCAGTTTCCAGTTCTTCTAGCCGTTCCGTTACTTCTCGATTCTATAAAAAAAATAATTTTTAGTTTTTTCTAGTCAAAATAAACAATTTTTTTTCTTTTAAATTAGTCATAAAAACATTATGTTTACGAACATTTACAAATTATATTAGATACGGGGGAGATGTGGTTAAAGATTTAAAAAAAAACGGAATTTGTTAAAAAAAATTTAACATCAAGGAACCAGTTTTCATACTTGAAATGCAAGGGAACTAAAAAACAACTAAGTTAAATATTTAATTAAAATACGTTAGTGTAAGCCGAGATTCTCACATTCTGGAAATTTTGGATTATCAAAATAATTAATTTCGAACATTTTATTATTTCAACATATGAACAAGGAATTATTGTTATTGTTAAAGAACAATTAAAACGTATTTTCAAACATTTGTACCAAGTTTTATACAATTCATGATAGTGTGTAGATGTGGAGAGATAAATTACATATTATATTATGTAATATTGTAATTTTAATTACTTGTTCATAGATTATAACTGTAAAAAAAGTTCTCCACACAATGATCCAGTAGTTTAGGAGATATAATTTTTTTAAGCAACTTTCATCGAAAATCTAAATCTAAAGGATAACCAAGGGATATGTAAGAAAAAAGTGGAAAAATCTAAACAAAAATTTTTTTTTCTTGAACTCCATAAATTTGATCTTCAAATTAAAAATCTTAATGTTTTTGAATAATTTGTGAACATTTCAAGTGATAGAATTTCACACATTTACTATAGAACGCCTGAAACGTTTTATATTTCGATATAAAAATTAAATTTCATTTTCAAATATTTTAAATAAATACTTATCGACAAGCTAGACTTAACATCTATATATGGTTGGATTCATACAAGCCTCAGCTTTAATATCCGTGTAATTTTGAGGCTAAATTCCAATCCTTTAAAAAAATCTTTTACTGATATGGTGTTTTTGGAATTATTGGAATTTGTTTTCTATAGAAATTTTTCACTATATCGACGGACTGTTAGCCAAATATTATTTTTCCGATAGATATTTAAAGCAGCTAACTGGGGAAAAGAAGTTTCCGAATAATGGTCCAGTATTTTAGGAGATATGATTTTTTTAAGGAACTATCATCGAAAATCTAAGGGATATGTAAGGGTAAATTGAGAAAAATTTAAAAAAAAAAACATTTTTTTCTCTCGAATTCCATAAATGTCATCTTAAAATCTAGTGAACATTTTGAAGTGATTTGTGTAGAATTTCACATAATTTCCACACATTTACTATAGAAAGCCTAAAAACGGCTTAAATTTCAATTAAAAAAATTTAGTTATTAGTGACATGTGAAACCAAATTAGAAATTGTGAATTTTTAGTTAACTTAAGTATTAAGATACACACATTCGGTGTAAGGTGTTTGGTATAAACTTCAATCATTTTGTTGTTATTAGAAAATAAAAATTCGGGATTATTATTTTATAAGTTCAAATACCTGCTGTTCGAAATTAATGCCTTGCTTTTTCGTAACTTTATTGGCGATTGTAATAGAAGAGGAATATTATCGTTCTGCAAATTAAGTCAATTTTTTACATATATTTCATACAATATTTCGGAAATTAGGATTATCTATCTATTAATTTAAATCGGTAATATATACAAACTTTTCTTCTTCGAAGGATCCATTTAAATGGTATAATGAAACTGAATATTTTCGGCTTATAAAACAAAATATAAATTTTATTGGAAACACTGAAATTGTATTAAAATTATATTAGTTATGTAGCGAAATTTCATCTGATGGAATGTGGAGTCTTAATTATTTTTAATAAAATACATACAAGATACAAAAAATGCAATTAATAACTATAATCCTCACATATCGGTCGAATTATTAAAAAATTCCAATTAAATATTCAACTAATCCCTACTACGAAGAATAAAATTGATACAAAATTTACTTGTGATGCTTCTTATTAGTTACTAAAAATAGAAAACTTGCATTTTAATAAAACGTTCATCTCAAATTTGGTTAATTTTATTGCAATCATATGAAATGAATATCAAGATATATAGAACTTTGTGAAAGTTTGCAAAGATGCGACCTAATATCAACATTAACAATTCAAACATAATATTAGTGACAAACAAATGAGAAATATACAAAGAAAAAAAAATGTATTTTCGATAATCCCAAAACTCACAAAATCTTAACCAGACAGAGAACGCATTTATTGGAGATGGCATTCATCCCATATATGTATAATTAATTGCTGAAAGTATTTTTTTTTGAATAATTTTCTTTTTTAATAGAAAAATAAACCAAATCTGCATCACATAAGTGTCTCTATACATTTTCAATTTTACCACGCACAATGAATGAATAAATGGCCAATAATAGCAACTTTTGTGACACCAGATTTGAGACAGTAATGTTCTTAAGATATTTAATTATTGAAAAAAAGAGAAAATGTTACACTTACTTCTCTTTGTAGTTTTCGTCTTTCAATTTTTAAGTCAGCTTCTGCTTTTTCTGCCTCATCTGCTGAACTTTTATATCGAATAACCTGAGTTTCTGAACGTGCTAAACTGGCTTGAAGACTTGCTATTTCTTGTTCGGCTTTTTGTAACTTATATTTATAATCAGCTATCATTTTGTTAGCTTCTCCTAAAAATTAGAATTTTTTTCTTTCTTACATATTTAGTATAAAAAAGTAATTTATTGTAAATGGAAACTAAATTCAAAGATGATCCAAGAAATAAACAAAACCTGAACTAAAGATAATGATGTTAGGTGCAAAGGACAAACAGTTAAAATAATATTACTAATATCGAACTGACAAGTAAGTACCATATATAACAAAAGAAATTACTTACTCTGAGCATCTTCATAATCATCATCACCCAGAGGACCATTCGTTGAACCAGACCGTCTCTGACTTTTTGCATCAAGAAGTTGTTGATGTAATTGCTGTACTTCCGTTTTTAATGTTTGCTTTTCTTCAGCAAATTTCCTGAGTCTAACATCTGAAATGACCGATAAACATTTCATCAGATAATGTTTAGAATTAAAATTATTTCTATTTAATATACCTAATGATCCTTGAACTGAATCTAATAATTGTGCATGTTCAACTGTGACTAGAGCCCTTTTGGCGTCTGTTCCATCCGCATTTTCCACAACTACTATTGTCATACCTTGCTCCGTTATTAATGCATCCCGTTCATTAAGCTGTCCCTGTACTAATTTTAATTCTTCCGTCAATTTATCGTTATTTCGTTTTAAGGCATCATGATCACGACATTTATCCTTATGTTCTCTTTGTAATTGTGCGTGAGACTCTTCCATTTCTTCTAGTTTATCTTTTAGTAGTTGAATTTGATATGACTGTGATGCTCGTTCATTATCGAGTTGAGCATTGGCTACCATTGCTTTGCGAAATCGTTCCTCAACATCCTTAAATAATTTAGTAAAATAAATGCTATATCGTCAATAAAGTAATAGGTACCTTTGGTCATTCGAAAAAGTTAAATTTATTATTTTTTTATTGTTAAATGTTCCAAAAAATTGTTGATAAAAAATTGGTATTTAAAAGAATGAGTCCTTATAACTGACTTATTGTCTATATAAAGTGCAGCAGACTCAGTTTAAAATATGCAGAATGTTTACCGTGGTTTTCTATCAAATATTGTTCCATTTGATAAGAATTGATACCATTACTTACATTAAGCTTAATCCTATCACAATTATAAAGGCTATGCTTACATTTCTAAACTTACTTTAAGTTCATGTCTTATATCTCGCAGACTTCGTCCCTCCTCTTCTAATGAGTCTTCGCTACTTCGTCGAGACGACATGGAGCTACCACGTAATGGTCCACTAACAGCCGATATAGCTATTCGAGAGCGTCCAATTGGATCTATGCCAGTTGATGTTTGCATGTCGAATACCCGATCCGCATTTTGCTCTTGTTCTTTTTGTTGTCGTTCAAGTTCTCTCATACGAATTTCTCTGGCTTCCGCTCGAGCCTGACGCCTCTGTGCTAATCTAGCTTCAGCCTGCAAAATTAATTGACAGAAATGATTATTGAATATAATAAATAAATTAATTAAAAGTCAAGATCTAGGCAATAAAAGATTTTCAGTAAGATAAGGAATATAACTATGTAGAAAACCTACTATTTCATTGGATGTTCCAAGAAAATTAATAATAGCTCTTTCATCAATGTGATCTTCAGAAATATTTTCGACATTATTAGAAGGTGTTGCACAATCTTCACAAGAGGTGCCTGAATTATTACTATTATCGAGAGACTCGTTTATTGAGTCGTTGATCAAAACACAATCTGAATTAGTAATATTATTGTTTATTTTATTAAATGAATTGTCACTGCTGTTATTATCCACAAATTCTTCCGAATTGCTTGAAGTGTTTTCCACCATTTCTTGTGCCTTGTCGTCATTGTTAGCAATTTCGTCGTTATTTAAATCGGACAAATCAATTGAGTCAAAATCGAATTCTTCACCATCTTCTTCATCAATTCCTTGATAATTCTGTTTAATAATCACGTCACAATTATTATTTAAACAATTCGATTCACTGAAGTGTACTTCTTCGTATGGTTCTTTTACAAATATTGTAATTTTATTTGGATCGTCCATGACGAACTAATGTAACTTTAACCACAACAACAAAATCTTCACTATTCTTATACACCGACTTACTAATAATTAAAGAACAGTTAAATTCTAAAAATATTAAAAATTATTAAGTAAATAGCTACACATAAATGTGTACTTGGTGCTTTATCAAAACACTTAATACCGATTAGATAAACGGTAGAAATATTCTGTGCACAAATACAATATTATTACAAGCATAAAATAATATTTATAATTAATTCAGTTGCTAATATCATTTGTCGGTTGTAAAATAATAATATACAGAATACCTACATATGTAAGTATTTAAGTGTATATAGTATATATAGACTTAAGTGTTTTTGCTTAAAAATATTATTAAATTAATATCCATCGATAAGCATATATTGTATAATAGTATGGAATCCTGTGTTTTTAAATGATTATCCGCAGTTTGCACGCATTTTGAAGATTAGAAGATTATGACTTAAAAGCTTCGCATCCCCCTCTAGATCACGGACGAACGGAAGCGCTTATTTTGATTTACAATTTCTATATCTAAGTATGTATGAAGGTGGATACCCGAAGGTTCGGTTTCGGCTATAAGTTATCATAAGTCCAACCGACCAACCAAATGGTTCAGATGATAGAGTCAATAAGGGGGTTGATACATAAAGTGTTTTTCTCTGGTATGTTGATTTGAATCTGAGGCCGGGTGGTATTAGATTGCAATTAATAACAGTCTAAACAATGACAATGCTTGAAAAATGGCGAGCATTTGTAAGGGTTCCGTAAAAAGAACACCTGCATGTTTCCACACAAAAAAAAGACATCATCATATCAATTGAGATAAATATAACAGAGAGAGGTACAGTACTTACAATAGGAAATAATATGGGATTGTAAGGACCAAAATGAAAAAGTTGTTATAACTTATTCAAAATACGGGGATATTTTTCAAAAACATCAATTCCATACATTTTGATAAATTTCAAACAATAGTTAATATAAAAACATGGCTTTATGAAAAAAATTCAAATTCAAACAAAACACGTTCTCCACAGATTGAAATCCAAAACTATAATTATTCCAATTTTTTCGAATTGCCAATGATATTACATTTACCTACTTAATAAAATATTCAAGAATTTGTTGAAATAAACTTGTTTATGGCAAGAATTGTTTGCTACAAATATTAAGTATTTGCAGGTACATACGTGAATGACATTTTAGAAATTATTACAACTTTTCTATATGTATTTTTAATCAAATAACACTTTTCAAATGAATATTAGCTCTTAGTATAGGTACTGAATTAATCTATTCCTTAGCACATAATATTATTATCGTATTCACATGATAAGTACACGGTAAGTACACATCTAACATCACTTAATCGTATTATATAACTTATTCAATTTAAAGAAAAAATATTATTTTGGAAAATTTCATTCCTCAAATGTCAACACAATTGTAATAATAAAAACTTCGTTACAATCTAAAGGTCTTTGAATTGAAATGTATATATATAGTATAAAGGTACATAGTATATGTGGATCGTCTGAAATGCCATACACAAATACTTACTATCATATTAAAATAAAATTTTATATTGAATTCCAAATAAAATGTGTGCAGAAATGATCTCACTTCGTCGTTTATGCATTACGTCACTAAATTTGGTGATAATTCTTTACATTTATTTACAAAATTCGATGTTAAGTATTTGTGGCATAAATATGTGTGACAAATAGTAATATATTTTTCGTTAAGTTGATAAAAAACGGCTGTTTCCACCCATATATGTGCTTCTAATAATATAGTATTGGTTTCATGTACATTTTCAATTATACTTTTTGACATTCGAGTATTATAAATTAGTATTATAAACTTTCCACCATTAATTGAAGCAGCCATAAAATCTATAATAATGATTCGAAGATGTATCTCAGAACAGAGTAAATTTCTACTTCTGAAACTTATTGTAATTTTGTTGTTGTTTACATTTGTTTTCTTCCTTTACCATTTATAATTATACTCACTTTTAATTTTATTGTAAAATACTTATAGAAATAAAGGAAAAGAGAACTATTAGTGTTTAGGATAAGTTTTCAATATATCTCCTTAGTCATTCCATTTGTTCACAAATATTGGGTGAAAAATTTCAATAGTAACGATTCAACATAAGTTTCCCTCCAATCGCTCTAGTTTGGCCACATCTCTCAATAATTTAAGTTATTGAAAAATCGATCTTACAGTCGGTAAACGAATTTTATCAGTAATAAATTCCGAGAGAAAAAAAACTTACTGATTTCCATGTTCCTTTGACGGCAATGCCACTTTGAAATTTCGCTTGAATTTCTAGACAATCACTGAGAGATGGACCCCATTGGCTAGCTATTTTACCGATAATCGGCCCTTTTGCTTTAAACTGCACCATTTGTAAATATTTCTGTTTATATTTCTATAAATGAAAAGCCTTTCTCAACTTCGTTATTAATTTTTCAAGTTATAAGTATTAACTATTTATTCCGAAATGACATAACATTGTTAGTAAAACAATTGACACTGACTAAGTATTTCTAAAATAAATATAGTAACCGGCCGGAACAATTTTCTGAAACTGTATGTTTACTCTTCCAAACCCGACAAGTAACTGCAATGCACAAGAGAGATTTCCCTTGCCCTTCGTTTATGATGAACTCAATTGCCCTACCCACACCAACACCAAAAAAATGGATAATCCCATACAAACGTAGAATTGGATTAAAAATTTTGTCAAATAGCACGATAAATTTCACAAAGTATATAGGCGTAAAGAGGAAAACCGGAAAACCAAATCATTTTGAAATTATTATAGATATATAAATATAGTATCTTCTGTAGTAATTTTTTTATTTTCTTTAAAAAAAAAAATGGAAAGTAGGAATGCAAAATGGTTGAATAGAAAAATTTATATTTTCAGTAACAATTCTAGTTTAATAACATACAGTGGCTAGAGATTGGGACTTTCCGATATATTTCATTGAGAGATTCCATAAACGAAATATGTTAGTACCTATTTAGTATTTTTATAGAATCACGAATAAAATCAGTAATAGGTTAAAAGTAAATTATTGCTGCTAAAAATCAAAATTAAAATTGTCCAAACTCAAATTTACTTTACCACGTAAAGTGGTAAGGAAAAATATTCGGGCTCATCTACGAGAACCGAATATGAAAAAGAGGGATAGTTAGTATAACTATGAATTGTATTCAATGACCCAAATATTGTTAAAAAAAATAAAGATTAATCGCCTAAGATGGACAGAACATGTAATAAAAAGAGAGATGGGGCACCCATCAAAAGGCTGGGATGTAGTGACGGTGTGAATACAGACGTCAATAAACTTAACGTGCGTAACTGGAAGTCTGCTGCGCAAGACCGAAGACAATGGACACGTTTTCTAGAGAAGACCAAGACTTGAGCTGATATTAAGTATCAACAATATTTCGAGCGAATTAGGCTGATGGTATCTGGTATATACCATGTTTCTTAAACTGATGATTTGATGAAAAGTTCTTGGTTATTTTTATTGATTTGTAATATGTGGCCAGTGAATCTAAAACTTAACAAGTACTTTTGTTGTTGTTGTACCATTCAATTTTGATTCTATCAACTTTTTTTAAAATTTCTTTCTTTTGTTCTGACAGATTTGTAAATGAAGATGGCCCTTTAAGATTATCAGTATTGCAATAGGCACATTACCAGCCATTTCCATTATTTTTATACTCTAATTTAAGCATGGAAATTAATTTATTAAAAGGTACAATAAAAAACTACTGTAAGTAGTGCATTAATGAATTAAAATAACGAAACACATGCATAACAACAAAACATAAAATAGCACATTAGCGAAAAATATTATGTTCTTCTACAGTCAGCGAAATTCCTATAGCCGAACAGTAAAAAACTGATTTTTTTCTTAAACAAAAACAAAATATATTTTAAAATTGCACTTATTATTATTAAAAAGAAAAAAAAAATCACAATTCACAATGCTATCACAAAATTATCGAAATTTGTTAAATTTGGACGTCAAAACTCCATTTTTGTAGGCGAAATTCCTATAGCCGAATGTGTTTTATTAGTAAATTAAGCCGAGAATTTAATCTTGTTTACAAAAAAACTTACTTGTATAGACTCTAAATACTTTGTAGATGAACCATTACATTTAATTACGGCAAAAATGCGGTTCGGCATGGAATTAATTAGGTTTTGGAGCAGTGTTTGTTTAATTTTGCTCCATTCATCAATAATAGCGGTTTTGAGGGACCGAACTGAATCAAATTGTCTGCCATTAACATAAACTC
>JANSTT010019116.1:0-12157 GCA_026745375.1 Platyura marginata | reverse complement strand
TTGGTCTATGAAAGAAATCTTCATTTTTGTATTCTCTATAATTGTTGTCATATTCATTTTTTCTACATTTCGACTAAATGAATGGTTTATATTAAAATTAGGCGAACACTTACTCTAGGACTACAAAATAAACTCAAAATTTCAGCTTTCTAGCTTTCTAGCCGTTTGGCCGGAATCTTGATCACGGACAGACGGACATGCATATTTAGACTAAGAATTTCACGAGAAAGACAATGGTGTTGAAATTTTGTTTCTACGATGAGTATTAAGGGGTATAAAAAGTAGTTTGAATATTAAGAGAGACGGTACCCAAATAAAAATGTCAAAAAAAATAATTATGAAATTTAGATTGTTATTTCGCTTTTTCTCTCAGACCCGGAGAACTTCATTGTAAACCCGGAGCCCGGAGAATAAACACCAAACCCGAAATCTCCGGGTCAAAGTGACTTTCTTTTATTGACATGACGGTTCATATTGAAACCTGAGGGCTTACTATTGAAAATAATAGTCGTTTAGGCGTATTTTGTTTCTTAGGGCACTTCCACTGCAACAATTTACTAAATGTCGCCGCCATTGTTTAAAGTTTAGAAGCGTATTTACGTCGTCGACGATGCTATTGCCAGAGTAGGAAAAAAACGATAAAAATAGCACAACATGAACTTAATTATAATATTGGAGTGATAATTATGCCATTTCGTTACTCAAGAGTCAATAATAACCCAATGTAAAGCATCACATATCCTGGGCCAAACTTCGCCCAGTTTCTGTGCCCGATCAAATTCTGAGCCAAAACATCTGTCGCATCTATTTCTGGGTCTGCCCACTCCTCTTTTACCTTCTGAATTTGTTTTGAAAATCTTTGTAAGATGCTCGATCTTGATTCAATGTCCCATTGCGTGCGTTGTATGGCAATGAATTTACTAAGGGGGACACATCTTTGTATTCAGCCCCATACATTCGTGATTGTAGCGCAATCTATAATCTGCTAAACCTATTTGCTGATAATAAAAACCCTTTAAGTGCTAAACAATCTTTAGATGATTAGGTATAAAAATATAAAATATTTGACATGCATTGCTACTTCTAAATGCCATATATTGTGCTTTTAGCAGAGTTGAAACAGTAAAAGATTCCAAAATAAGTGTTGCAAAAATAGTGGTTATGATCAGATGGTACAGCCTGAACAAATTTCAGTCCGTAAGGTGAGCAGTAGTATGTCATGTCATGCTTTCATTTCAGCGATAGAGACGTTCAATCAGGAAAGCTATTTAGATGAACTGTTCTCTAGTAGAACTTTTTATAATACTTTCTTGGGATTTAGTTTTGATAAAATCAATTGTGAGCTTCACTTGTCCGTACGGAATAAAAATAAAAAATTTACCAACAAAATAAATGTTCATAAATAACATTTATTTACCAACATATCCTTTTTGTTTATAATATAAAGAAAATACGCTCTTTAGAATCGTAATTTGGTGAAAAACCATTTGTTTTTGCCTGCTTTATATTTCTCTTCAAACTTGACTCGTGTTTGGAATCTATGTGTTTTTCGTTTTGCAGGATCCTTAAGATCTTTAACTGTAACCTTTTCAAATGCAATGTCGGACACACTGTACCGTGTTGGCATTAAGTGATTGTAATTTAAAATCTGTAATAAAGGCCCAAATCACAATCAAATTTTAATTAGTGAAACAGTTTTTCATTTATATTACCTTCAAAAATGGCTTAATTTTGGACTTCTTCTTCAGTTTAGCTTTGCCCATCTTCTTTGTTACTTTCCTTGGGTAACGATCAATTCCAGCTACCAAAGCGTGCCCAAATTGTTTATCCGAAGTTCCGTCATCAAACGTTTTCACAACAACGGCCTTTCGACCGGCGTATCGTCCACAAAGGACGATGACGACTTTGCCGCCTTTCATTATCTTTCGCATTTTGCTGGAAAAGATGAAAATGTTCGGTTAATGTCAAGTTTGGTTCGGCACAAAATTTTGTGGTTATGTTTTCATGAATATTGTGGTGTGGTTTGATTTTTTACTATTTTCAATTTCTATTCCAAATGCATGAAAATCACCAATCACCAATAAATACTTTTAATACAAATTCGTTAATGAATTGAAAGAAAGAAAAAAAAAATAGTAGCTGCTGAATAGCACTATTAATCAATGCAACAAAAATAGCTGAAACATAATTAAAAACTACCATATTTACATAATTAATTCAAATAAATATTAAAGAATTTAGTTCTGTATTATCTAAAGGGGGTTTTATTTAATTAATGGTGATGATTACCAATTTATTTAAAAATATTAAACAACACTACTTACGGGTCTAATGGCTGACCGGAAAAAGAACGTTCAATAGAAATGTCAATGTCAATATATAAAGTGAAGTTATGGGATAGGAATCTATGGTTGGGACTATAGAAGTACTAGATCTTAATGAATTGAACATTCGTACAGAAGAAAAATGTATCCATGGTATGTAAAGACCTCCTAAAAATAGTGCATAAATAGTTTATATTAGTATTGAATATTATCTTATAACGCCGCTATCGCTATTGCTATTAAAAAGTATTTTAAAATATCATTTTTTAATCTAGTACTTCTATTATTGAGAGGTTAAGTAAGAATATGTATTATTGTTGAACAAACCTCTTTCGATAATGCAGAGCTTGGTACACATTTGACATTCTTCGGTGTTCTAAAAAAAAGTATTTTCCAAGAAAATTTGTATATTTATAAATTTTGCATGATTTGATAAGTAAAATTAAAAATAGTATACCTAATTGGAAAAAAAATAATGTTTAGCAAAAAAAATTCGATAATTTAAATTATTTGGGAAAAAATCCCTGTGAAACAGAGGAACAGTGCATATCGAAGCAAGTCAATTCTCGTTTGTTTATTCAGTTCATCAAGCAAGTTTTTTATAAAAATGGTTATCAACTAATTTATAACAATTTTATTTTGTAATTTTTATCAATTTTACTGCCGATTTCAAGGTAATTACAAAAATTATTATTATTTTCTTTTAAGTAAACTAAATCATCGTTTTATCTTTTTTTACTATATGCTATGGCGTAAGTTTACACGCCTACATCACTTATTTCAGTTTACATTTACAGCAATTTTTACACAATGCGTTGATTGCTCCATGCTTATTCGATAGTTTGGCATCAATCTGTTTATAATTCCACTAGCATTTACAGAAATGTTATCCTTGAAGAATGTAATAGGAAAATTAGGTCGAGAATAAGTAAAATTAATGTTCTCCATCATATTATGAATTAATATAAATTGTTTATATATTTTTATGTTATTAGTATAACTGCTCAATTTAATGTTGTGTTTATTAAATTGATTTGTTTATTTTATACTTGTACCATGGGCTCTGGCACAAAACATTGCTAAAAAAACCAATAACAAAATCTAATGGACGGGAACTAAAATTGGATTAAACTTGATGAGTGTCTCTCAGGAAATATTTGTGGAGATCCAATTTTTAATGTTTGCATAAACAACTTTTTTACATTTAATATAAAAAGCGTAAAAGTTAAAAACAATTGGTAGACAATCGCTAAAATACTTTTTTTTTACGACACGGTTGATTTTACTATTTTTTGCTTCCTATTACGAATTGCAGAGCTTGAGTATAGTAAATTACAATCAAAATCTAAGTTCATTCAACCAAAGGGACATGCAAAAACTAAGTGTACTAGGATCCTCTAAACCGTTTTACATCCGTACAAAGTCACAAGGCTGGCCTATCAGCCATTTCCATTTCTATCTCTTGAATATCTCTATTTTGGCTAGCGATGAATGACGTTTAATCATTAAACTTTAGGTCTTCTAACCCATACACAGTTTCTTCAATACTTAAAGGTCATAATACAGTTTTACTAGAACAACAGTTTATGATGATCTTCCAAACCAAAAACCAGTTCTTTGCTTCATTAATTACTGCCACGGCAAAATCGAAGCCATAACAAGCAAATCATCATGGATACCATGCACACCCCTAAAGACCTCTCATTACGTTACACAGCCCTTCGTTCTCATTGATAAAGGTTTTTGTATAAACCGCCTCTTAGACTTTCACTTTTCATTGACCAGACCGATAGTGAAAATCGTTTTCGCATGATAATACTAATATTCATGGAAGCAGATGAGATATACAGGGTGTCCCGCTAGATGTGGGAAATCCTTTCAAGTCGTGTTCCTGCGATCAATTTGATCAACATTGCCCAATTATCGAAATTGACGACAGTGCCTAAATGTTATAAAATAGCTGGAGAGACTTAGAACTTAATTTGTAGATTTTTAGATTTAGAATGTAAGTGCTGGCAGTAATGCCCTTCAAGTCTAAATCTAAGTAACAGTAGATAACACTCCCGGTTTAATTATATTTATATATGTTTAGGGAACCTTCAGATATCCAGATCAATTCTAAATAATCCTTAAATCTAGATACAAATTTTTCTCTCCGCCAAACCAGCAGGTTGATTTCAAATGGTGCTCTTTACACATGCTATAGAATATAGAAACAATAGAGAACAATAGAATATTAATTATTCAATTATTTTCACCTTAAATTCCCCACCTGTCTTTTTTTTCTATAGGAATTAAAATATCTCTGTAACTCACTCGCACATTATGTCATCGTAAAGTCTTACTGATCTCATAGTTAATTTGGTTATTTACAGATGTCAAAATCATTAGCATAATTATGTTATATTGTTTATCAGCTGTGTGTGTGTTGTGTATTGCACAATATTTTCCTTTAGTTTTAAGTAGGTCTTATCAGAGTAAATTACATAGATTAACTTTTTTTTATGAATTAATTTGGTAGTTGTTGGTGACCGATTAAATATCACAATAACAAAATGTTTTTATACCCGTATGATGTTAATCAAAGAATATTATTATTTTGCTACGGAGTTTCTAACGACCCTTAATAGTCATCGTAGAAGAAAAAAAATTGAACACCATTGTCTTTCTCGTGAAATTCTAAGTCAAAATATGCATGTCCGTCCGTCTGTCCGTGATCAAGATTTCGGCTAAATGGATGAAGCTAGGCAGTTTATCTTGTAATCCTAGATCCTAGAGTAAGATCTCTATTGGAGCAAATCGAACCAAAAATATAGGAGAGGCTATGGTACATTGTGAACCTTATTTTAATCATTTACTTGAAAGATAGTCGAAATGTAGAAAAAATGAATATGACAACAATTATAGAGAATACAAAAATAAACATTTCATTTATAGACCAAAAAGTTTCACGACATGCCGGTTTAGCGCTGCAATCGATTTTATGTAATTTCTAGAGTTTAAAATATTTACTTGAACAATATTTGGGTTACGGAGAAAATGAATATGACGAAAATGATAGAGAACTAAAAAAAAGTTCCACGGCCAGCCGTTATGGCGCTGCAATCAATTTTATGTTCATTTCTAGAGTTTTTAATCATTTGAATACAATTAACTGAATATTAGTTATAGACAATTATTTTAATTCGTGTATTTATGAAAGTAGCATAGTAACAATAATCCAAATATACTGTAACTTTTTTAAATATAATATTAGGATAGAATATAAGAACCACACAGGCCAATGAGGTCCTTCTTTTGTCACTCATACTTAGATTAATTAATTTTAAAAATAAAAATTCTTCTTGGACAAAGCCATATCAGAAATGAGTACCCTATTACCTTCTATATTATTATTCAGGTACAGAAATTTTAATAATTTTTATATATATCCCTTCCCTTCAGATTCCACAAATGCTAAATCATTGGGTAGAAGCAGCGTTGTTTCCTTAGTTGCCTTTTTTAGAGAGATAATTGTCGATATAATCAGAAATGAAGTAGAAAACCAAATTAAAAGAAAAATCATTTACACTATATTTACAGTAATCCCTTAATTTGAACGGTTGGGCTGCTAGAAAATTATTGTATATTAAATTTTAGATTGCGCATTAATTATTTTGCTACTGCGCAGATTTAAAAAAAGATAGTTTTTTTTTGTAGCAGTAGTCTTCAGTGTCTATTGTTCTACCAAGTCGTGGAAAGTAACCGCCTCTAGGGGATTTATTCATAAAGTTTCCACATGTAACTTAGTGGGTTGTCTGGTACAATTAAAAAGATGGTGTACATCACGAGGGCCTACTTTGCATCTTGGACAGATATCGTCGATAGTTTCATCAAGTCTGTGCATGTAGCCGTTTAGAAGTTGTACGTCCCAGAACCACCCGATGGCAACATCGACCAAAGACCGCTTACACAGTTCTTGATTCTTGCCGAGGTATTTCTTTAGTTACCTTGTTTTTGTTTTCATCGAGAAGTGATCAATTACAGCCAGACTACTCCGTTCACTTCTAAAACAGATATTATGTCGTTTGCATTGCGGTGTAGTGTAACCCCCCGGGCAAATCATGGGATTACTGTATATTACTCATATGCATAAATAAATGGTACTGTAACTTTCAGTGTGTATTTAGCTATAGATATAGATAGAAATATTATACAGAGAAAAATACAGAATTCATTTACGATGACATGTGGCATGACGTAATCCAAACAAAATGCTCACAAAAATCAAGATTTTAATTTCTTATAGCGAGCGACTCTTGCACAGAAATAAATATTATGTTAATAAGGTATATTCACGTAAAGCTGAATTAATTTTCCTTGTGTGGTTTGTTGATTTTTGTTTTTTGTTTATATTTAATTGACACTCATTTGAATTAAGTAAAACATTGGACGCAAAATTTATTTCTTTGTACACATATCGTTCAATTGTTTAAAAAAAAAAAGGTAGACGTTGGGTTATTGTTTGTTTGAAGTGTAAATTTATTTTTTGGAAACAATTTTTCAATGTTAGTTATTGATTTGTTTTCCAGAGAGACACACAAAAGGTGAACGGAAAAGATGGGAACTTTCTTCAGTAAATTCAAAACATCACCACTGGAGGCGTGTGCGGGAAGTGTTACTGAAATTATTACCGGACGGAAACGGAAACGAGAAGATTCCGATAGCAATGATGAATCAAATTGTTATCTGGAAAAATCATTAAATACACCGACAAAGTAAGTTGTTTTTTTTTTTAATAATCTTACCATAGATCAAGGATTTAAAAAAAGACAAAATGCAAATTTACAGAAAAAAATTATTGACAACAACCCAATATATCTATCAGGCTCTATTCAAGGAACAACGTAATTCAGACATATCAGTTATGGCTGCTGGAAAAGTTTGGCTTCTACACAAAGTTTATTTATGCCAGAGTCCATATTTTGCTAGTATGTTTAATGGTTCGTGGCGCGAAAGGGATCAGAATTTTGTTAAAATTGAAATTGTTGATCCGAAAATAAATGTTGATGGTATACGATTAGCGGATATAACATATTTCATTGTTAACAACATTTATTTATAGCACTAGAAGCTGTGTTCGGTTCATTATATTCTGATGAAGTAACTATAGATCCAAAGACTGTTGTACCCGTATTGGCAACAGCTACATTATTCCAAATGGATGGATTAATTACCCGGTGTGCTGAAGTTATGACTGAAAATGTAAATACTGAGGTAAGTAATATTGATTGTTATACATTAGGTATCTTGCAGTGGATAATAAAAATTAAATTCTCTACCTGCTTGCACAGACTAAAAAAAGTGTCCACTCTTAACAAGCTACAATTTCTGGGGGCGCTCGGACACAGCGCTATTGTGGGTTACGAATAAGTCGATTTACTAGCTTACAAGAGTATGACGACGCATTCTGTGGTCCCTAGGGAGGCAAAATCTATTTAACCTCATTCATAGAAATAGATTCGATTTTTATTGGTATTCCTCAAAGCTCTGTTCTATGTCCGTTATTGTTTTCTTAGATATTACTGATATAATTTAAATTGATTTTCTTTGTTTTTGGATCAATGTGCGCTAATAAATAATTTTATCAAATTTCTAGACTACTATACTCTACTATGAAGCTGCTTGTCAATATGGCGTCCAAAGTGTAAAGACATCAACATTTAATTGGCTTTTAACAAATCTTTTATTTGTCTATTCGAAACAAAGCAAATGGTTACGTGAAATTAGTACGGAACTAATGGAATCACTAGTCAGCAGTCCAGATTTATTTACCGTACAAACTGAATTTTCATTGTATATGCTGCTAAGATTTTGGTTGTATTTAAAATTGACGCCGAACTTTCAACAGCTTGAACCAAAGCCAGATCATTCAAAATATTTCTCCAGTCAAAAAAGTATAAATATTCCGATTGTAGTACGTATTTGACAATTTTTATTTAAAAATATTCTTACAGATAAAACATCGTTCTTAGAGACAAAAGTAGGCAAGGAGTACGAGAGGCCATTTAAGCGACTTAGAATACAGTATTTACTAAATCATCCCATAGATTTGAATATAATTTTGGAAGACCGGCTTATTCCACTGTCATGGATAAATGATCCATTGTTATTGCAATGGAGTTCAATGTTGAAAATTGATCAAGCACATGACCACGGGTTAGTATTATTGATATGAATTTGATATTTATTTATTTTGCTTTTAGTTCATCTGTAAGACCATTTTTAGGTTATCCTACTTTATCTTCTAATGTAAACTCGAGATGGTAATCACTAGAGCAATTCTTTTATTTGGGTCATTCTTTGGTACAATAATCGTATCGGGGGGGATCAATTTTTGTTGGCATCAATTGCCATAGAACACACCCAATTTCATCCTTATCATGAACTTTTATCCTAATCTTTTAAGTTTTTTACTTTTAGGTTTATTTAATAAATGCCATTCGATTATAAGTTTTTCGATGCACTGTTCCAATTAAAAATCAGTCCCAGCCATGGAAGCATGACTCATGTAAATTCATCTTTTCTCATCTCAAAAATTGTCTATACCACAAAATACATTTCTGTGTACATATTTCCTTCTTCTTCGTTACATTTTCAAATTAAAAATATTTTCTTTTTCAAATGATAGTCCCAAAGAATGTGATAATGAAACGTTTCTCGCATCATGCTTACGATGTGGTCGTATCCTAAAGCAATCTGGTTTCCAAAAATGGCGATGGACCGGATTTAATTTTGGCTTAGACCTAATACTAATAACCGATACAAAAACACTGAGTATTAAACGACATCATCGTACCGAACATGAACGTCTATTGAGTCAACAGACAAAGCGAAATTTTTTAATCAGGTAAAATAATCAAAAATTTGTATTGATTTTTTAAATTGATGTTTGTTGTTGTTGTTGTTTTTTTGTTGTAGAATAACAGTTTCATCAGTAAACGGACAGCGACAAATAAAACATTCACAAACAACCAACATCAAAGCATTGTCATTGGATAAAAATGAAGAAATTCCATTAATATTTATGGCCAAGGAACTTGAATATCCACTTTTAATTTCTGTCAATCTTCTAGTCGTAACGCCAGGTAAATTAAAGATACCGAAAGTTGCAAAAGGAAGTCAAACACTTATTTCGAATATAATTACATCTAAGTCTAGTCCAGTTACCACAAATAATAATACAAATGATGATAACTCAAATAACAACAGTAATACAAATACTAATAATAATATAAATAATAATAATGAGAATGAGAATGAGAATAGAACAACGTAGTAATAATACTCTAGTAGATACTTTATTTGATAAAAGTATTGTCTTTCTAACTACACATTTAAGGTGTCATTAATTGAACATCAACTTAAGTACAACCAACTTGTTAAAATCAAAATCTCTTAAATTTTTTAAAATAATTACAAAAATTTGTATTCATGTTGGTTATGTAATAAACTACTAGTTATGTACTCCCTAACTGTGACAAATAACAACATCATTATCTGCCATTGTATTAAAATAGAACAATTCTAAATTATGTTTTTAATGTAGTTTAGTGGCAATTAGATTTTTTTTTTAAATAATTCCCTTAAAAAAAAGGTTTATTTAAATATATTTTCCCATTTTTTTTTTTTTTACTAGTACTGGTATTCGAAAAGGTTCGACACTTTTTTGTGCACTAAAAAGTGTTAACCATTACCTTCACACATTATTTCGTTACCTTATTTTGTAACAAGGTTGTTAGTCCATTTTCAGCGTTATTGAGTTTTCCCGCTTATTTAGGTATATGAAATACGATGAATCTATCGGAGAAAGCTGCATCTCTCTCTTTGATTTTGATATTGAGAGTTTACAAATACAATAAAATAAAAAATTATTAATGGAACAAAGTTGTATTTAATTATATAGAACTATAGTATACACAAAAAAGTTAAGGACAAATAATCTTGTTCTAAAAAAGTGTTAAAAGAATTATGGAGAAAAATCCTTGTCATCATCACATTAATAATAGAGTAAAGAAATTCTTGTTCTTATAAAATTATTAATTTCTTAATTTATGTATCAAATTAAAAAATAGTCTTTGGCCAAATAAGTTTGACATTTATTTAATATTATTATTATTAAATGATAATTGTCTATTTCAAGGCCAAACAGCTTGACTGTAAGAATAAGAATCTTACGGCCAATTTCTTCACCGAGTACTACCGCTAGTACTGGTATTAGACCAAAAGTTGGTACTCAAATTGGTTTCAAGTCATTTCTTCACCAAGTACTAACGCGCTAATCTACCGACTTTGGTACCGAGTATTAGCTAGTACTCGATATTAGCTGGACTCTCGAAATCGACAGTCTAGCGACGTTAATACCAATTTGATTTCTTCATTGCATCAGTTAGTACACGATTTGTATAATTAAAAAATGGATTTGATTTTTATTAAAAATTATTATGGCGTTGAGATTACGCTGAAAGGCAACCTTAAAAAAAATAAACAAACCGTATTTAATACACATCTTAACCCAAGCTCAAGTACCAGGTTACACAGGTTACTTGCTGGCTCTAATTGGGGCGGCGAGACTTTTTTGTTGGCACTTAATCCCGTTTTCCTTGTTGTTTTTACATTTTGAATTATTTTTCATTATCCAGATTTTTATATTATATAATAATATAATATATTAATGTTCGCGCACACAAATTACAACAAAATGACATTTTAAATGTCAAAATAGTATCAAAATCGGTATTAGACCAGTTTTATCGTTGGTACGGGTTGCTTAATTTAGCTCTGGTACTAGTGATGTGAAGAAATGCACAAGTACTAACTTTTTGTTGGTACCGAGTATTAGAGATAGTACCAGGACTAGCTAGACCGGGTATTAAGCCCACTTTAGTACTCGGTGAAGAAATTGGCCGTTAAAAGTATCGAAATCCTAACATTTATATAAAATTAAAACTAAACAATGATAACTAAATCAAAATTAAATAAACTAAAAACACAGTTATAAAAATTTGGTTACTTGATTAAACTAACAAGTCAACCCAGAATAAAGTTCTAAGTAACGATATACAAATTGATTCCATAAAAAATTAAAAACCGTTGTTATTATTATTATTTTATATTAAGTAGATTATATTTAGAACATTTTTTTGTTGAATAGGGTGGCATCGGTTACTTAAAACTTTGCTCACTAATAAAAGCTTGAAGGACAAAGTTCCAAATTCAATTTTTCATAAAAAAAAATATCCAAAACTTCTCAACATCTATAATTTATTTTATAACATCTTTAACTTTAACCGTAGAGCCATGTTGGTGTATAAAAATACATTTTTTTTTTGCAAATATCTCCGTAACTGCTAAAGTTGTTGAACTTAAATCGAGAAGAATAATCGAGTGATTCCAGATACTCATTCATAGATAGAGTCCGAAATTTATTTTGCTTAGTGCGAATTATTATTATCAAGTTATTGGTTATACAGTGCAACCTCGATAACTCGAAGTTGAAGGTCAATCAAAAAAATCGTTATCGAGTTATCGAGGATTTCGAATTACGGAGGTTCGACTTATAGAGGTGAAAAAAGAAAAGTTCGAGTTATAGAGGTTCTTCTTATTCACTTTGAAACTATTTGCATTGAAATTGCACTTCAAAACACTTTATTTAATGCAACTCGCACAATTAATTTACAAAAGTCTGAACTGTTAACACTTAGATTACAAAACTTTACACATGAAAAATAACGAGAAACTTTGCCATGTCGCAGTGCCAGGAAAAATATCAATCATAACATAAACGTCACAAT
>JANSTT010019115.1:0-12159 GCA_026745375.1 Platyura marginata | reverse complement strand
TGTAGTATAGTAGTATATACGTACATATATGTAGTTGTATCAAACAATTTTCATTAAAATGATAAATTATCTGAAATGAATCAATTATTTATTATCGTGCCATTTGTTACATTACAATCTATAACAAAACAGACTCCAGACTGTTTGTCCCCATAGCATATAATCATAGTTGGCCAAATCACAAGAGCGCGTTTTATAAAATTGAACAAATAAATTATAATTCACTCTACACAGCACACAAATATTGTATGTGTTACATTTATGTATGTATGTCAGTTAATTACCGGGATTTTCTTGTTTGGTTTTGCCAAAAATAAAAAAAATATTTTTTATAATTATTGGAAAAAAAACAAATTTAACAGATAAAACGGGCGATTCCCATAAAATCTGATAATAAAAATTAATTTAAATTTATTAGTTATGCATTGTAAATCAACTGCACTTTGTATTTATATTGTGATTATTATATGTAATTAAATATGTCCTATGTCCATATGCAGAGTGCGATAAAATATTCGCTTATCTCTGGCATAACTATAATGCGTAAATATTTGGCATGAACACTTATTAGTTGGATTTTGACGGCTAAATATACAGCCTTTATTGCATATCACCAACAGAAAAGATAACAGACAAAAAGATTAAAATACCTACATAATGTTTTATAGCTTTACAATAATAAGTAGGTAAGCAAATGATTGTATTTATTTTCTGCTTAAATGTCAATGGCAAATACGACTATTTCTCTTGTTTCTTGAACCGTACAGTGCCGAATAAAATACTATTTGTATCTAATCTCATTATTTTGAGAAAAAATCAAAATCAAAAATAACGCCATAATTCTGCTGTCAAATACAAAGTTTTTGGTTAGTTGAAGATTTTACACTACTCTGACAAACTGTCAAATGACAACACTGAGTGTCAAATCATTTTCTTTATATAAATTTTGTACTGTAAAAGAGTACCGAACAGATCAGTGGCGGCTCGTCTAATGGTTCACGTCGTTCAGTTAACCCAATTTAAATAAATACACCCATCCCTCGATTTGCACGATACATTCGTTCCACGACAAATTCGTGTAAAACGAGACAAAACAGGCAATGAGTGCGTTCAATATAAAATAATAGAAATAAATTTTTTTTTTCGTAAATTTACAAATCGTGTAGATTAAGTACCGTGCAAATCGAGGTACTTAAGATCACAAAATATTTCTTAAATAAAAGATAAAATTATTAGAATTTAGTAAGTACATCTTATAAAAAATAAATTTGAAAGTATGATGGTATCTAATCTAAATTAAGTTCATTGAAACATGATTAAAAACGCCTTTTTCAAGGCGTTCCATTAAAATTAATTTAGGGTTGACGAGAACACCTTATATGTGAACTTATGGTCCGCTACTGCAAATAGTTTACCTCCCCAAATAATTTATCCTGGTATACTATTTGGATTTGTATATCAGGGTAAAAAAGTTGCATTTTCCATATAGTGTATATTATGGCATTATAATCGGCACTGTACGATAATTATTTAAAAAATCTTCATAATTAATTTTCACCATTGGAAAACCTAAATTGGATTCAAACAAAATTAATCAAAACTTTGAAATCTTAAAGTTTTTCATTTGAAATTGTCGTGTGTCACCTTTTCGCTTTGATCACCCCGTACTGATATATTCAACAAACTTTAAAGTCAGCTATGTATATGAAATATGACCTTTTCCGTAACTACATTTTTCACTAATCTAATATAACAAACTTGTGCTAAATGTGTGGAAAATATGTTGGATGATTTTTTACACTTACGCGAACATCTCTGAATTACTTGTTTGTTTTAATCGTACAATTGACTCTCTCTCTCTCTTAAGTCAAAGAATAGTTCGATTTTACGATTGAATCGAATTTAAAATGGAACAAGCATATTGACAACGTAACAATTAAAATAAGAATCCAGGCATAATACAAAAAAATTAGTAATCACAAACTACAAAAAAAAAAATCTTGTCTTCCTATATACTATGCCCACGTCCACTCTAATATTTCTTACATAAATGTCATATGGAGTAATAATCCAGAAAACAAAATTAATGAACTAAAAATTTCTGTGAACAAACTTATGAGTACTATGTCTCTATCGTTCTAAAATTCAACCATTGAAAGTTATATACAACTATGAGCTGATAATGTTTATATGTACAATAAAGTTAAAAACGACTGCATTATAGAAATTTATTAAAGCTTCTACTAAACCAAGCCATCCATATGAACATGAACACTATACCAGGACATTACACCGCATTAGACTTGAAGCAGTCAACTCTAATTATGGTTTAAGAAATATTTATTATCGAGGCGTATTAACCATGTCCTTGAAACTATTAAAAACACTAATAACTTTGTTGTTTTCAAATTAAAATTAAAAAAAATTTATGTATCAAAACCTAACAATCTTCTAACCGACCAAATTAGTAATTCTCGTTTATGTGTACAACATAATAATTATACTAACTACTATAACCTCTACAATACAGATTTATATTCATAAATTAACTTTCATTCTTCTTTCCTTGTAATAATTTAAGATTATTTAAATAAGTTTAATTGTTTTGATTAAGAGTCTATCTTTTAATTAAGTAATTATATTCTTTATTAGAGATCATTTTGCATGGGCCTTGTTGTTCGCTTATAATCATAATTAATAAATATAAAAAAAAAATTATTTTTTGGAATAAATATTTACTCTTTTTTTTAGTACATTTTGAATCAAAACAATTTTAAAATTGATTAACTCTTATATATACCTATGTATCAGACACGAAAGTTTCTTGGATGTAGGGTAATGAGTACCTACCGACCAAATGGCTCAGTGGATTGATTAAGTGGATGCCTTTGGAGTGGGACGTCTCACGTTCAAAACCGACTAGGGTGAAACAAGAAAATGTTTTTAGCTGGAGTGTTAACTTTAGTCTGAGGACGGATGGTTTGATTGCACCTAAAAAACAGTCAAGAAAATGTATTATTTTAGAATGACAGTGTTTAAAGGGTATCAGGTGAAATGGCGAACATTTGTAAGGTTTTCAGGTGAAACACCTTGCTCTCAGCCTTCACTTACATGTGTTTTTATTACAGAAATTGTGGTGGTATTCCGTCCCTGGTCATGCTTGTCTTCTTCGCTTGTTCACTTCCGTGTTAAATTTAAATGTTCTGTTGTTCATGTATTAATTAATTTTTCAGTGCGCACTTCACTTATTTTTATACTCCCGAACTTTCACCTCATTTAGCTTTTTGTGACCATCTCCTGCAAAGGTTGGACCAGAAACTCGCCGCCTCCCTCCTTGTTGACCAAGCTTATCATTTCTTTTTACTCCGCGCAACTCTTTAATCTTTCGCGCAGAAGTCAGGATATTTAAAAGAAAGGTGGGATTTTATATCGAGGACTAATTTACTCTAGGTTTAACATTTTAGTACAAAAGCGCAGAAGATTTAAAAAACAAATTGTAAACTAAATCAAAATCAAACAAAATTACAGAATATAATAATAAAAATTAAATGAAAACTAGATAACAAATGTGACGGCCGAGGAGGTCGTTACAACCTCAAGTGCTGCATTTCCACACACAAACACAAAGAAGTTGTAATCATATCAATAAGATAAATGAATATTTAGTGGTAGCAAAACGGCACAATTGTGCTAATTGGGTGTATCAAGATAGATTTCGCCGCGGAAAAGAAGAATAAGAAGGGTTATTGACTAATGAGTGCTTCCCTTAAGCATTAAAAATTATTAAATTAATCAATTTAATCCTCATATTATAATAATCTTTCTTTCTTTTCCATCATCATTTTCGTTTAAAAAAAAATAATTCCCGATTAGCTCCAGAATATAGAAAAAGTGCTTCCCTAATAGAGGCGCTTTGTACCTACTAGGTACAATACTTAATTGATGCTCAATTAAAAGAATTTTAGATGAAAAAAAATGCTATAGTAACAATATGAAAAACTTGCAGAGGAATATTTTTAAAATTTCACGTTTCGTCACTGTTTAATAGAGCGGATCGAAATGCACTTTTATTGAAATCGATATCGCTATAGTGCGGAAAAGTTGCGAATAGTAAAGTGAATAGTGTGTCTTGAAGTTTTAAAAAATACTTAAAAAATGTCGATTCCCATGGTCTCCTATTACAAAATTTTTCAACTAAAAGAAAAACCGTTTATGGTAAATATAATATTACATAAAAAAACCGAATTAAAACTGATGAACATTCAGAAGTCAAACAATTTACTGACTGATTTTTTCAACACTTCAAAATTTTTGAGGCTCTTCGGTGGCTTTAAATGAAAAAAAATTGAGAAAAGTTCTTAGATAATTGTTTTTTTTTTTAATTTTCTAAATACTTATTTTGCAACTTTTCCTATAGCACTATAGCGTTGAATAAGTTGAACATAATAATATAAAATTTTATAATTTTTGAAAACCTTGGGGTTATAAATGAAAAATTTTTTTATTTCTTTCAAAACTTTTCCGCGCACTATATAAACTATCATTAAAAAAAACAAATTTAATTTTTTTCATATAAAAACGATCCACCCTACTCATTTAAGTTATATTACATTGTAACAACATTTAGTGAACATTTTTTTAAGTTAGTAAAATTGATAAATATTTTATAAGCAAAATTAAAAAATCAATTGTGATTCTTTTGTTTATCGCATCATTAAATTCAAATATATGTAACAAAATTAAATAAATTAAAAAAACGGACCTGTATCTAACTTCATCTATAGAATTCAATAAATATTCTAATTATATGTAAAAATTTACGATATTTCTTACAAGTTTCTTCAACTGTATAATAAATTCCAATTAAATATATAGTCATGGAATATTGGACATACATACATAATTTTAAGTTTTTTTTTTTTTTTTTTCATCTCGGAAATCTTTTGCTTCAATTGTCATAAATTATCCGGTCGACCACTTTAAATTTCTAGGACGTTCGATTTTTTTTCCTATACCTTTTATTGGACAAGGTCTATGACTTTATCCCGCATTTGATTAAAAAATATTTTTCATATGTATATCAGCTCTACACACATGTATACATATTTAATGTATTTAAATTTAGTTCAGTGGGTATTCAAAGAAAAAATATCATCATAGTCATTGATTCTTTAAATATTTGGAAAACAAAATATCGCAAATTAAAATTATTCGATATTATGTAATGGCCTCCAAACTAGCATATAATTCCAAATCCAATATGTAATATTACTTCTTACCTATGACATACGAGCGATAAATGCTAATAATCACCGCTCGTACACATTTAAAATTTTATGCGGCACAATTTTTATTTTTTCAATGCATTTTTCATTTGTTCGTTTGTGATTTATTTGCTCAGAAATCATTTATTTATTGCTGACTGCACCTTTATTATTTCCTTCGTTCGAGATGCAATTCTAATATAATAATATGCATATTATTCCAACAACAACAAAATCTCATATATATATGCCGGCTGGAGTTTCGTAATTTTAAAATTAAAATTTACAAAAAAAAAAAACAAGAAAACAAAATTCATTTATTTAAATTTTCAACATTTCAGTGGAAAGTTTTATTTTTAAAATATTTATTGAATTTTTTTCGAATAATTTTCAATCAGTGTTTTGTAATTATGCAAATGCATTATATAGAATCGCTTCATCTAAATGTGCATTTTTCAGTAAAAACTCTGTTTAAAATATTAAATTGCATTCGTGATGTCGTCGAACGAATGCAATATACATAATTATTATACAGTTCAGATGAAATTAAAATCTACATAAGCCCGAAAGAGTGAAAGAGAGAGAGAGAAATTGATGAGTGATGCAGCATGGATTTTTTATTTATGCCTATGCAAAGAAGAAATTTAGTAGAATCTGAATATTAGTGGCGACACGTGAGAATAATTGATCCCGTCATTATTGGACAATTTAAAAAAAAAAAAAACTTACGTCATTTTGATGGAAGAAAATGTAAAAAAATTGGTCGTTTACCGAACATCTTCGGCGGTTTTTTAAAAAGTAACACAATTTAAAGTTCAAAATTACTAAATTACTAAAGATATAGTTTTGAAACTTTGTATTTTCATATTAGTTTGAATTTCCATCCGTTTTTTGCCAAATAAAATTTTTGGAAAAAAGTTAACCCTTTAAGGTCCATAAATTTTGAACATGAAAGGGTTAATGAAGAATTTTCAAAGTGCTACTCGCCGTTCTCAAAATTGAATTGTCAATTCTTTTGTAAATTTTTAATTTTCAGAAAATGTTAACCCTTTAAGGTCCAAATGATGCCTGTAAAAAAGGGTTAACTTTAAAAACTAATAATAAATAATTTGAGCAATAATGGGTTAATAAAGGGCGATTTTTAACTTTAGTTATTTTTTTTTTTTTAATCCCAACTTATTTTGCTCACTTTGCTATGTGTCAGTGTCAGATTGATTTTTGAATCTTTTACGAAATTATTTTTGCATTTTTAAAAAATTTATCTTTATTTTAAAGAAACAAATTGTCCAAATTTATCAATTTTATATATACAGTAAAGAGTTATAAATTTCTCAAACGGAATCAATTAATTTTTTTCAATCTTACAGTGAGATCATCGTTATTATAAATGATTTTCGTTCACATCGAACAAACTGACTCTACTACACGTTTCTAATTTCGGTCGTAATATCAAATAGTATCTGGGTAATATGGACAACCTAATTGTCTATCATTTTATTCGCACACTCGTTTATAAGCAATAACATAAAACCAGCTTTGATCTTTTTTTTTTAATCTTTGTATGTTACTCGTTACTCGTTACTTGTGTCATTTAAGAGTCGTAATCGTGACTCAAAAAAAAAAAAAGATATACAAAAAGAAAAACAAAACGATAATAAAAACTGAGGCAAACGAACAAAATAAGACCAACAAAAAAAAAAAAAAAAAAATAAATAAAGTTCTGCACGTGAAACATAAACATCTCAAGAAAACGATAATAAAGGAATAACAAGAGGAATAAAAAGTGGTTTTATATCTCTGATTGGCATATGACTTAAACTCTTTTTATATACCAAACCATATAACCCATGGATTCAAATAATTTGCCATTTATTTCTCTAGCTATGTATTTTTCGATAAAGTTTAGAGGTACATACATTACATTATGTATTTTACGATGTCTCAGCATTCTTTGAAAGTAGCAACTGCAGATCGGGGTTTATTTTGCGGGGGAGGGGGATTTAACCGTTCTTTATTTGATTTTTATTTTATTGACCATATCCCAAATACATTTACTATAGTTTGTACGAGAATTTTAGTTCATTTTCAAAAATTACTTTACGAAACTATATACCGGAACAGATAATAATAAGATCCGATTTGTCTTGTATATTACTTGTACTTAAATTCGCAATTCGATTTTATTCTCAAATGAATTACATTAAAGTATTCTGTATAATTGGGTGGGAATAATATTTATATATATATGTATGTAGATACTTTGTATACGAATGTAACCACCTAAGTATATTATAAGCCCTTAGAGAAGATTTTGTTTCTTCCTTTGATGTATAGAAATATCAAAGAAATCGGCTAAGCTAAATGGCTCAGGAGTAATGAATAGGAATAGTGTGAAAAAGCAGTCGTCAAATTAAGAAACAAAATTTGATTTTTTTTTTTAAATTTATTAGGCTGTATTAAAATGACATAGACAACATGTTTTTGGAAGTAAAAATGTAAGATAAACAGAAGATTGGCAAAAAATAAATAATTAAATGATCCAGTGTCTCTACGAAACTTTTCAATTTCAACTCAGCTATCAGGCAGCATAAAATAATCAACTAATTTCTAGATAGTGCCAACAAATCATTTTAGCATATAGTTATATATAGAACTAGAAAAAAAATTTGATATCCGTCCAACAATTGACACTGGTCAAGATAAATATATTCAAACAAAAGAGCATATTTTGTTTAATACAGTTTTCCAATATAAATTGTTGATTTTTACATACCTTAAACTGTGTTCGTCTTTTTTTAGAGAATATGTAGAAAAAGAATAATGCAAAAAATACAATATGTCTGAAGTAGCAAAAAAAAAAACTCTCGAACGCTCAGCTCTAACGCTATGAAATTTAGACAACAGCCTATTCTGTCCGGAATTTTTAGGTCAACGCAACTATTTTCAGCTCGCTGGCTTTGAGTCGAAGGTTTCGGATCCATTCCCATAGAAATGTTTGGTAAATTTTTGGTTAATAGTACAAAATGAACCAGAAAAAAGTATCCAAATTCCAAGCGTAGCCGGCTAGTAAATCTAGCATTTATAAATATTAGAGCTTTAGAGTCAAATCATAAAGATTATTATGGTCTATCTATCTAAGTTGCATAGCTATTAAACGTTTTATTCCATGATATATATATGTTGAACAACAGAACAACTTAAACCAAAGCATATATATATAACTAGGTACATATTGTATCAACACCAGCGCTCTCTTCAGACTTCAGCTCATTCAATTTTAATTCAAAATACCAAAAATAATAATAAAAGACAACTTTGTGTCTTTCCAGTTCTTCTTGCTCTGTTTACCATTTCTGGCCAGAAGAAGATGGAAAATATGTAATTGATGATCTTTTTGTTACTTAGCACAAAACAAAGCAAAAAAAAAAAAAAAACGAAACAAAAAAGCACACCGTCAAGTATTAATTCAACAAGTAAATTATTATTAAATGAATACAATCGCAACATCGACTATATATAAGAACCTGAAGGTACTTTGATCGTGAACCTTTGATGTGTATGAATCCAGTCCTCTTGGGATTATAATAACATCCATCTATATGTACATTATATGGTAGAGAGGAGGTACACACTGATATTAATATATAATGTTTTTTTTTAGATATACCCACTGTATATATACTCGTATGTACCATTGAAGTGCCCAACGGATGTTCTAATCATTCAGAGAGAGAGAACACCCTGTTAATTTTTTTAAAAAATAAATGGAAATATTTTAACATGAAATTCCGACTACAAAGGGTTAATACTAACAGAGTGGTCACTGGATTTCGGTTAAGAAGTTTGCCTGTTCGAAAAATTCAAAAATATTCGAATTTTATAAATAATTTGAGATTTTCTCGGATTGTCTCTATTTTATGTCCACTGAACTTTAGTGTACTATTCTTATTTTGACAGAATTGACATATTTTTGTGCACATAGAGTTAGTTTAACCCTCTCCGGGTCAAAAATATTTTAGGTCGAGTTTAAAATCTGAAAATCTGTCTTTAGACTAATATGATGGTACCAAAGCCGGGAAAAATAATATTTTTCATCTGGGATTTTTTCCCTGGCTTTGAATTAAATGTTTGGTTAATGTCGAATATTTGGTTGGCTATTTGGACACCCCTCACATCTAAACCTAACATCTATTTTATAATTTTTTATGCCAAAATAAAAAATTTAACGAATTAAAATAATTAAACAACTTACTGCGATAACAGCTATAAAAGGCAGATATGTCAATGTCACAATCGCCACTCTTTTTTCGGACGTTGCTACGCGGTGTCCCTTATTTGATAGTATTAACTCTCTGAAATTCCGATAGGTTCTACACAAAAACAAGAACCATCTGTATTTGTATAATTAAATAACCACACTTTTTACCTTATACAAAATGTTGAATATTATTATCCTTTCGGCAATGTTTTTGTTCTACTTTGTGACAGAACTAGAAATGTTGTGGTAAACATTTTGTTAAAAATTATGAAACACATAAATATGCGTTTTATGGTGCTGTTTTAAAGTAGATATTTTTTCTTATTTTGATACAAGTATTAAATTATATTAGAACAAGGTATAAGGGAGGCTGTGATACAGAATGTGCACCTAATTTTGATATAAACCATTCAGTTACTCGAAAAATAGTCGGAATGTAGAAAAAATGAATATAAAAACAATTATAGAGAATAGAAAAATGAAGATTTCATACATAGACCGAAAAGTTCCACGAGCTACCATTATAGAGCTGCAATCAATTTTATATTTTTTTTTAAACGCATCTAATGAACGACCAGACTAAAGCCTCCGATCGGTAATATATTTATATATGTACGTATTAAATAAGTAGAAGAGTTTTTAAAATGAAATGTGTCTCAAAGGCACATCTTGGTAGAGTTAATCATTTACTCGAAAAATATTGAGATTACGGAAAAAGTAAATATGGCGAAAAAAGTTCCAAGGTCTACCGTTATGGCGCTGCAATCAATTTTATGTCATTTCTAGGGTTTTTAATCGCATTTGTATTCAATTTACTCAATATATATTTGTTGTGACATAAACAAGTACACATACGGGTATATTATAATCGGCGTAGCCAAATATTCCTACCTTACTAGTTTTTATTATAATTAGAACATTCTCAGAAAGGACCCTGTGGCACGCCAATGCCAATGAGTATAGGTATGGTTATATGTAAGTATACATACAGAAAGCCTATCAAATGGAATTAAATTTATTGATTTTAAATAAAAAGAAATTAAGAAGCTTTAATATTTTTGCCAGATTGAAATCCGCTTTTGTATTTATTTTTCTTTGCTGTTTGTTCCAGACTTTTTTATTTTTAGGATATAAAGCAAAAAAGAAAAACAAAAACCATTTTATTATTTAAGTCACGTAAGCATACGTTATTAAATGCCGAAAAATATATATGGATATGTATAACATATATATATATATGTGTGTATATGTAGATATGTATGTGTTATGTAAAAAAAACAACAAAATCAAGTAAGATAAATATATTTTTTAAATATTGTTTGAAAATAATAATAAATGTACATATAATATGATTTTATCTATGTATTCATATAACATACACATTACACATACATACATAATATACAAAAATATGTATAAGTATGTTTGCATAAATAGTTTGACGTCATGGAAAAATTTCGTTGGTCAATATTTTTTTTTTTCTATTTTTTATAAAAGAAAAACGATTTTTCGTGCATTAAATTTTTTGGCATTTTCGCATATGAAAAAGTCTTCACATAGCACTCGATATTATTCAAAGTCAAAATAACATGTTTGTTGTTGTGTTGAATTAAAAATGTCTCATCTCATTTTCTTCAAATATTTATTTTTGATATGGTACGAAAATGATTTTTCTTCGTTGGTTTTTTTTTCTTTTTTTCTCTTATTTGTTACAGGTGCAAAATTCAAGGGCAAACTTATCATAAATATTTCATTTTGATTTGAGATATGAATTTTCTCATAAATAAAAAATAAAATTAGATTTTCTATATACCTACGTAACGTATACAGTAGATTCGGGAGAACGTGAACATTTGAAAAGGGAAAAAAAAACAAAGATAAATTTATGGAAAATTCAAAAAGGAATTAAAGACAGTTTTCATGAACTATCGTTTTGGCAGTTATTTGGAAATGTGAGTTTTATAATAAGAAAACTTGAACTGGGGCGTCTGAGCGGTTGGTAGATTTTTATTTCTCCTATTATATAAATAAATTACTTTTGAATTACAATAAAACAACAATCAAATTAAAACACTTTGCCATCATTTTCAAAGAATTGGACAAATATTTAATGGAAAAAGACAAAATGAACGGTCAGTCTCGATTTTTATATTTTGATGATTTTCTCGAAATTTTGTTGGAAAATTAAAAAAAAATGATAAATCAAAAAAGATTCAAATTTGAAATATACCAACACACATTTTTTAAATTTGATTTTGAATCTATTTTGCTTTATTGCTCTAATTTTATTATTAGGGCCAGGAGAATAAATTTATTCCAAATTGTTGTGAAAAAAAACATAAAAATCCATCAAGCTCTACTTAGCGTTGAACTAATCTTACCTTACATATTGATTTTTAGATGTTAGAACATAAAATTAAGACACCAATTAAATCTCAAATGTCGATTAAGTTGAGTGCGCCAAGTGTATTTAGTTGCCACGAATCAATCTCTTTTTGTTTATCTGATCCAGTCAATTTAGACCAGCGGTTCTTAACCTTTTTTGCACCACGACCCCAACTTTATGGTGAGGATTTAATGCGACCCCATTTATGTTCCTTCATATGTATATAACACATTAAAAGACCTAAATTGTAA
>JANSTT010019114.1:0-12162 GCA_026745375.1 Platyura marginata | reverse complement strand
AGTATTAAGGGGCGTTACAAACTCCGTACCAAAGTTATAATACCCTTCGATTAACATCATACGGGTATAAAAATAATCGTTGAAATAATTTGAGAGATGTGTGTGAAATTATTCGCTAAATTTTAAATCAATTAAATGACGCAATTACTCAAACTGCATATAATTAAAAATTAAATAGTCGTTAATGTTTTTTGATTAATGAAACAAATATTTTTATTTGTTATATTCTAAATTTTTGTTTTTTGTTCCATAGACATTTATCTTAAAAGTCAAAAAAAAAATTAGCATTCATGTTCTAATATGTTTCAGTATTCAGGCATGCAAACATTCGTAATAGTTATTCTGCGGTGTAATCGCAACAGTAAACGTGAAACTGTAAAATGAATCATCTCGGTGGGCTATTGATATTTCTTTTGCTCCGCGCTGTCTTCTTGGGCCACATTGATAGTTGCTTTGGGTCGCGATTTGGACACCCAATATATTTTTTTAAATCTATCGTAACTATCGTATACTATGCATGTATTGCAAAAAAAAAAAACAAGTTAAGCACAGTTTTACTGTGCTTTTCTATCTAGGTATAATAAATTTTCGAAGTCGACACTATTTGTATATGTGTATTAGTTAAGACCAAATTTATAAACATTTTAATTAATTAGTGAGTATTTAGGTACTTAACTAATACCTATACCTAGTATTAGGTAAGTACCTACATATAGATACACATGTACATAATATTATAATTTAAAAAAATGACCCGTTTAATTTTTTTATTACATAAATAGCAGATTTCATGTGTTTATAATAACAAGGAAAAAAATGCCGGCAAATTTATTAATTCTATTTTTAAAACACCTATGACCTTTTTCGACCTATTAATTCAATAGAGAAATGAAATTAACATGTATTAACCTTCCTAAATAAAATGGAACATCGCAAAAAATCAATAAAAATTTGCTTAAGAAATGACCCGTGCGTTAATTATTTTATTAAATCCATAGTAAAGAACTTAATCTAGGAGCGATTCTTTGACCTAAACCATTAAATAATTGCTTTCTAATTTTTTTTTTTTTTTTTTTGTGCGGGTGATAATGACATCTTTTATCAATTAATAAACTTAATAAAAAATATTTAAGAAACCTTGCCAATATACTGGCAATTTATCAAATGCCAAACTTGAGACAAACGCTTAACTTGAATAGTAGCATAATATCTATTAATTATATGGATTACATCATCTACTAGTAACTATACATAATGTATGTGCATGTGCATGTATTCAAGTTCATTGAACAAAATTTACAAATTTTTTAAAAACAAGTTTAATATACATATTTAGACAAATGTAATTCTCATAAGTCCTCATCATCTTTATTCGACTATAGAGAGTGACATTTGATGGTCAAAATTAATCACAAAGCTATAATTTTCGATAAAACATATTTTTTTTTTAATTAACCATTTTTTAACATAAAAAATATCAGTAAATTAGAAAGAATTCTTTACTTCAAGCAAACCAACGTTGCGATCTAACTGATGTCATAACCATTGCTTAATATTTAATCGCCGAAACATGTTTCATATTGTTATAGAGGATATGAATGATTTAAAGCAAAAGTCAGTCAATCTGGAAAGTCTCGTTTTTAATTCTCTGGTTATTTATAATTTAAGTCCCATTCATTTCATGTAAATTTCTAATAATAAATATTTTTTCTACAGTTTTGCCTCTTATATTTAACATAAATTTATGACATTGACTTTTCTCCCGATACGTTGTGATTATATAAAATAAAAACAATTTATGCAATCAAATATTTAAATTTTAGAAAAACAAGTATCACTACCCCCATATATCTAATAAAAATTTAAAAAGATTTTTTCGAAAATGTTAAAAGAAAAAATTTGGAAGATTAAAATTTTGTATTTTTTTTTCAACTAAATTAACTTTTAAGTTTACCATAAAATTCACAAAACAATTATTACAGAGTTTACTTTAAAGATGTACCTACAATTGTGGGGTCTTAAATCGAAACTTTTATATAAAAAAAATTAAAAATTTGTTATTTTTTAAATATTTTAATTTATACTGATTTTTTTATTTATATGAATGTTTTGAAAAGAAAAAATAGGAATTTTTCAATTGTTCTATGCTTTTTGATTCGTCCGAATACATATGACACTCACTGTACAATTATGCCCATAGGCAAAGAAAATTATTTTAGATCAATTTAATTTAATTTAATAAAATAAAACTAATGCTTTATAACCTTTTTATGCCGGACGTATTCTTTTCCCGCGGCATTGTATAAGTATGTATGTGTGTATGTGTACGTGTTTGTATAAAAAAAATGTACATGTTCTACCTATTAACAAGTAAATATTATACTTTTTCATTAGATATGTATGTATTCACCAAAGATAATATTCAATGTCATCATTGCCAAAAGATATTATTTCTGTACAGACATATATTATGGAGTTCTAACAGAAATAATATTATGTAGGTACCTCCTATAAAAAAACATACTAAATGGAAAGTTCAATATTTCTTTAAATTCACGCATCAACCAACAATTACCATCTTTCACTATTTTATCTCCATACTAAAGCAAAAGTACACAACTGCCTACCTATGTCAAATCAAAAGTTAAGTCACACATTCTTTCAACAATATAAATAAAGAATGCAATACCACAACAATACCATCACTACCATCTAAACCTAATTTCCATATTCCATAAAAAGATGACAATATTCCATTGTCAATTCAAATAAATCATATGAAGTTTCATGGGACACCAAACTTTTAATATTAATTTTTCACCAAATCAATAAAACACCTCGCCATCAGTCCATCAATACAGTGTTAAAGGTGAAAAATACATTAAACTTGAAGTTTTTGTGTATTCACAAATTTTGATCCATCTCTTTTGGTAAAAATCTGAGTTACGGTAGGGGTCAGTATATAAACAAAAGTACCAATGTTCAACACGTTCATTTCAAAATTTATCTTTCAACGTGGGTTCTTTTAATTCGTCGTTTCGTTTACAAGTTTGCATGCCGCGAATAAAAAAAAAATTTGTTCCTAATTGATCTTATATTTAGCTCATCTTCATTATTTTGGATAATAAACAAATTGGATTAGTGATTATATAGAGGAAAGTGAGTGAGAAAAATTGAGTGTAATAACAGTGAATGAATAAAAAAATAATAAAAAGAATTAATTAGTGTACACTCGAAAAAATGATTAGTTCAAAGTGAAAATAAGTGATCATTGCTGAGGATATAAATTTTACCAGAAGGATCAAATTACAAATGTAAGTATACAAAAATTACTACTAATTATATTTAATTATTTTTATTTAAGTTATTATAATACGTAGACTTCTGAAAACCTTTCTTTATGGAAAATTTTATAACGTTTTTTTAACCTTGATAATAATAATTTTTTGAGTATAGTTTTTTTAGGTCTATATTTAAGTTATTTGTTATTGTAATTTTTTTTAAATGTAACTTTAATAAACTATCAATGTTTGCTTGTAAAGTCTCTAATGCCATTATTCCGAAAACTTGTTCAATATCTAGCCAGAGAATCCATCTCTAAAGGCTCATTTTCACCTAACTTTTGAAAAAATCAATGAATTTAAATATCGAACCTGATTTACTAGAAAGCTGTTCATGAAAAACATATTAGTTATGGTTTCTATAAGTCGTTTTTTATTATTTGCTTTTAAAACGTTAAATAATGGCAAGAATGTGTATAGTGTGAAAAACATTCTTTTGTACTTGTTACAATCTGATTATGGTCAGACATGACTTGTAATATTTTCTCAATTATAACTTTGGTTAATCACCATTCAAATTAATAGTATTTATTAGTATTATTTATAGTAAATGATAATTCGAGATTATTCAAGAAAATGGATTTTCTGGCAAATGCATTATGTTGGATATACGGTCAAATTTTTGTGTGAAAAACTCTTTATTGCATATATATATGTAGTAGAATCTCTAAAATATGACCACCTAGCGAAAATACAATAGAGTAGGTAAAGATAACCACTTTCAATTTTAGTAGTTACTAGAAAAAATGTCCACTCCTAATGTTTGTAAGTGGATTATTTCTTTTTATTTTAGCTAAATGTATGTTAAAATGAGCATACGCATAATATTTTAATATAATACCTACTTAAAAAATTTTGTACTCGAAAACATGACCACTGCCGACCACTCTGTATGTACTCTATATATGTATGTACAATTGTACATAAAAGAATTTTCGATTTCGGCAGAATGTGGGAAAATAATTTTTCTATTTTTTCGCATACTATTATTATTATTATTTGTTTTACTTTTTGGCTTCAGAAAAACTGTTACTTTTCATAGCTCTATGTAGATACATAATTTTGTGAAGGTTTTTTAGTTGAAACTAAAATCGTACTTACTACCCACAGCTGTTAAGCATAACTATATATGTATAACCAAAAATTCGTGTGTGTAGACAATAAATTTATTGAATAAGGAATGAAGAAGAATCGTCTTTTCGGCAAATTTGTATACCTCAATCCTCAACCAATTTAACAACAAAACAAAGTTTATTGACAACTTTTTTTTAAATTAATACACTAAGACCTCGTGCGTCGTTCGAAATTTCTTCGTTTTGAAGTGGGGTCGGTATTTTTATCATTATTCGTTTCAATTTGGTTCAATTTTCACAGTTTTCATATTATTTTTTTATAAAAGACCCATTATAAGAAGTCCTGTAGAAATACTGTGTAATTGATTATTTCGATTTGCGTCGGCTTCCTGTGGAACAAATTAAAAACACAAATCGGGGTCTTCAATTAATTCAAACTTAAAGAATAAATATTTTTTTTCGACAAAAAACACTGCGTTAAGCATAAAATTTACTTGAACTTTTAAAAAACATATCTTCTATGCTTGGAACTTGGACCATGGACTTTATATTAATCAACACACAATCAAGAAACGTAAATGTAGTAGTATAACTAATAATATCCTTTTAAAAAAAAAAAATACCAATTGGCCAAGGTAGAAACCTTTCACCTAATTATATATTAACTATACATAAAGACAAACTTTAGTAGCGTTTTTTAATAACAAATTTCTAAATTTTTTCAGAATTTTAGGTTTTTTGTGATTCTTTCAACAACAAAAAATGTATTCTTTAGCTATATTAACTTAACGACATTGGAATAAAATAAAATATTTTTGAATTGTTCTCATCAAAACAATAGAAATTATTTATACGAAAGTAATTACTATCTACTTCTCTCGTAATTTCATAATAGTCTAACATAAACATTAACTTTAAACGTCATATAAAAAATGAAATATGTTTTTTAATATTCACCTGTCATTTAAACCTTTCTATTGATCCGTTAGTGATATGTCAATCTTTGAAAATATTTACCTTTAAAAATTGCTAATGCATTTGCGGCAACAAAAAATTGGTAAAAATTATTTGCATTAAAAACATTTACACATACCAACTATGTAACAGCTAAAAAAACTTGTTCAAAAGTTTTTAATTAAAAAAAAAAACATCTTAATCCGTGATATAAACATACATGAACTGAACATTGTAAAATTACTCCAGAAAAAAATCACTTGACTTAATTAAATTTTAAAATTTTAATAAACTCTTTGCAATTGGCTACAGGTTTTTTTTTTTAAATATTAAAAGTAATTATGTAATACCAAAATAATACCTACTTATAATATTGGTAATAACAAAAAGAATAAGAAAAAAATATTTAACCAAAAACAGCTTCCAAACATTATGTAAGTAACCAGAAGGACTTATAATTTAAAGAAATATAATGTGTATGTATATATGTATACGAATCAAATACCTACATATAACCTGTTCATGCTCTTCGCCACAGCTTAAAATTGTATGTTACACAATGCGCAATAGTGTTAATATAATCACACTATTGTGATTTTTGATAGATGTCAATTAAATTATTAATTTTAATAGAACAAAGATTTTCTTTTTTATTTCCAATGTATAAAAAACGATTTATTTTTGTCCGGGTATGTTGTGACAACTTATTATAAGCGCCATGTAATAGATAATTAAATTTAAATATGTATGGTTGGAGGTGTACCACATTTTCTATAAATTACGTATTTTTTGACATTAAATTAAATTAATTTAAAATTATTGTATAATTTATAAGTACAGGTTTTTTTTTATATCAAAATATATGGTACAAATTGGCCCAAAATACATAATGCGTATAGTTGAAAAATTGTCGCTTATAACATTTTTAAATTTAAAAATCAACAACAAAGATAAAGTCACAATGACGCAAGTCAATTCATTAATATTTTTTTTTTGTCCAATTAACTAATTTTTGCCAGCCAATCAATGATTTACTGCAAACAAAAATATATGCAACTAAGTTGAAAATTGAAATTTCAAAATCATGTAATGGCAATCATTGTAGCCATGAAATCATTTTTAAGGTCATCAAACGTCGCATATTTTATTAAATCTTCTTCAATAAAGACGTCTGCCATTTAAAAAAGGAAAAAAAAATATTGCCGTAACGGCATAAATCTACGAAATAATTGATTGTTAATTTAAATTTAGAGATACATCTATCTACAATCGTACATCCTACACGTTTATTATTGATTTTTTATGTGTCTAGGATAAAATAATTTAAATAAAAAATGACTATATTTTAATATGATGCATATTTATTTGCATTTTTAACTTTTTTTAAATGTCAGTTACTTATGACAATTTTAAATTAAATCTAAATTATGTGCATTTTATAAAAATATGAGAAAAGATTATTACAAACTTTAAAAATCCGTAATTTATATATTACATATGCAACTGGTCAAGTTCAAATAAAATTACCCAAATTGTTTAATTAAATATCTTGGCCATAAGTAAAGAAGCGCAAATTATCAGTGTTGCAATAACGAAATATTTTAAAACAACGTTTTTTGTAACTAAAACGATAATTTAAAATCTCTTTGTAATATAAAACGTTTTTTGTTTCGATTTTGTGTTTGTAAATAATATAAAAGTGACACAATTTTGAACTTTCTTAACACAAAAGATATTAGTTTTGAAACTTTGTATTTTTATATTATTTTGAATTTCCAGAATTTTTTTGGCAAATAAATTTTTTGGAAAAAGTTAACTCTTTAAGGTCCATTTATTTTAAACATGAAAAATGTTTTACGAGTCGCCGCCACTTATAACCACAATTCCAAACTATTAGTAGGTATCGATTTCAATTAAGTGTATACATATTTTAGTGTATACGTATGTAATATGACAATGGCATCAGGAAGGAAACAATATCTTCAAAAGCAATAGACGTGACATTTCTCACATAAAAGCACAGAATACATATTACATCCATTCCAAAAGGCTTGGAATGTTTATCTAAACATACCTGTGTCGGTATCTACTGATTAAATTATTGACCGACACGTTTACAGACACAGTTGTTCTAAGCGCCAACATGAAGTCAATAATTTTCAATGACAAAACTAAATATTTGCTAAAACTAGATTTTATTTAATTTGGCGCTAAAAAACACTTAAATTAATCAATCTCCTGAGTTGTGTACATACCTACCTATATTTTGTTAATAACAATTAGAGATAAATTTTAAAAATAATTGTCGCTTACAATATTTATGTTCTGATTTGTCTTATGTACATTGTACATGTACGTACCTATTTACATATCTACGTTTTTATACATTATTTAGCAATAACATTAAATGTCATAATAATTTCACCAAATATGAAATTGAAATTATGTATTTTCATAATATTACGTATACCTACGTACTTTTATGTACTCTTGCATACATACATATATATATATATGTTTATATTTGTTATACAAATCTTTATTTTGTCTAATCAAACATCGCCGAAAATATATACTGGCCATGGTCAATATGGAAGGTGACTATTGGGTATATTGAATAACACGTCCGTCGCTCGTAAAAGAATTTTTTTTTTATTGAATTTTCTTGTATGTATGATGAATTTGTTTTGTTATGAAAACAATATGGTGTCTTTACGGAAAAAATATTTTTATTTTTTTATTATTACATACGGAAGATGTGGTTTTTATTTGCAGATCTCCTCGTAATATTCTAAAAGTAGTTGGACAAAGAATTGAATTCATTTTTTTTTTATAAATGCCAAATGTTAACATAATCCTAACTACATAGTGTTTTTATAATAAACTTCTTTTGGCTTTATTGAATCTAAGAATGTTTAAAATTGACAATGTGAATTATATTTTTTATGAATGGTACAAATTGTAGATCAACCGATAGGTTATTTTGTATCTAAAGGTACAATGGCATCCAACAATGTCGTTAGTTATCAATTTTTTCGATCATTATTAAATAAGGTTCAATCACGAAGTGTTTCGAAACTATAACTCTAGCATTAATGTGTTGGGACTAGCTTTGGGCATAGTTTTAATGACTTTGACTTGTGTTGACCTTTATTAGTTAGGCAGTTTCTACATATGCATATATATGTAGTTAATTGAAAACATAATTTATAGCGAATTCATTAACAATCAATATTTTCCAAAAATTTATCATCAATAACTTACCGTCACCAATTTATCGACAACAATTGTTCAACAATAGTTTATAGACAACAATTTATCGCCTTATAACAACTTTTAGCAATTTATCAATACGCAAATCCAAAATTTATTGTTGAATTATAATAACGATGTAACTACTTAGGAATGTTATATTTCTTAGGAATGTTCATATTTCTCAGATGGTAACTTTAAATTTCTGTGCGATTCTTTATGTATTATTATACTTTTGTTATTAACATAATAATTTCTACTTTAAATTTGTTGATTATAACAATATACAAACAGTAACTAGTAAGTAGCAAACATACATTACATTTTTAATTTTGTGTTTTCATAAATTCGATAAATACCTAATTATTTTTAAAGAAAACATTGGAATTCAATGTACGACTTCCCTTTCATTCCTTTTATTTGAACAAACAAATGAAATCTAGAATTTGAAAAAATATATATATTTGTTTTAAATGTCATGATCCTGAACGTCTTTCTATAAATACCAAGTAGGTATCTAATGTGAGCAACAGCAACTCTTAACATAAAAATTCACAAAGAACATAAAAACCAATAAGTTTCCGATCTAAGAAAAAAAAAATATAGATAAAAAGCTTTTATGAAAAGTCACATTGAACTGGTTTTTATTCATTCTTTTCTTTTTTTGTCACAATATAAAAATAAATTTTGTACGAGTTTGACTTTATGGATCATTGACTAGACAAACTTCTCCGAACAATAATACTAACTACATACACATACTTATATGTATTGTATAGATACTGAAAAACATTCTTCACGAAATTTCTTGTAGCACACACCTTGTAATAACAAACCAATAATCGTTGCTTTTGCTACAAGGTTTTGCAAAAGTTTGGTTTGCTCAAGAATAATTCTGGTAAACTTTTATTGTTTACACATAAGCGACGGCAAACATTTTAATTTAATTTTATTGAAGAAAAAAAAATCGTATACTTAATGACATTCATCATTAATATTATTTTATTAATTCTGGGCCATTCCAGCATGACTAATAATAACAATTATTTGGCTACATTCATTGAATATTTTTATATGTGACTTTTTTTTTATACACACACATATGCATATAGGAGAATGTGCAATTTTTTTTTTAAATAGGATAACCAGTGTACCAGATCAAATTACAAAATAGTAAGTAATGGTTTTTCGTTAATTAATTAAAAATAAAAGAAATTCCACATTATTATGTATAAATAGGTATGTAGTTGTAGGTACCTATGGTTGATTTTTTTCACCAAAAATTTTACTGTTCCAATAACAAAAATTGTTTTATTAAATTTATTATTTGTGTAACATAAAATTAAAATCCAATTAACGTCAATTTAATTTATAAACAGTATGTTCATTCCATATATGAACCATAAGTATTTTGCTGTGTTATTTTATTAATTTACATTATTTTTGGACAGCTTTTTTGGTTTTTTTTTTATGCAATAGCAAAAATTATAATTAAAAATAACCTCGAGTAAGAAAACCAACTGTTTTAAACAATGCTATCGTAATTTATTTTAATTTGGTGTAATTACTTTTTATTGGTCAAATCAAAAATTGCTACTTTCCCACTTTGATTTTAAATTTTAATTCAAAAACTATTTAAAAATATTGTTTTCATACATGGTCACTGGTCAGCATCAATAATGGGTCAAAAAAAAATATTATCCACAGCGAACTCGCTGGGGGAAAGAAAAACTTTAAGGCGCTAATTTATAAAAATTGTGTAAGATTTTTAAACATTCTTTACCACAAGAAATTTCGATCAATAGTATAGAACTAACTTCAGTCATCATTTAAAGAGATTTTTTGCTTCCCTACTGTATATGAAAAGCTTTTTGGTTTCATGTAGAAATTTTTAACATTTTTTCACGTTTTTTCGTGTTTCGAAACCTATAATATTTAATTAATTTTTTTTTTCTGCTCTTTTATTAGACTAATTAGAGTTATTATTCTTGTGGTTGTTTTAGTACATTTCTCTTCAATTTGTCTTTGAAAAAGTGCCAACGAGGTACTTTTTATTCAAAAGTTCATTTGTTCCAGATAACTAGATATGTACTCTAAATCTTATCAATTAATCTAATTAAGTGCCAAAAATTATTTATAAATAGCAATAATGGCTTCGTGCAATCAATTTATGTACACACATAATATATATGTACGTACATACATATCTATAATGGCCTAATGAATGACCTCATGTCAGAGACGGCGTGACTGGTTTATAATTATTTACATATACAAAATGGTGGGAGAGCTTTTAAAATATTGTTAGAAAGGTTTCAGTTTTTTGGTAAAATGGCCGCATAAAAAAAAAACACATTTCAATAGTGGACTGAACTTGCATAAATTTATGCAAAGTAAGAAACTGGTTAAAATGATTATAATATTATGCTTAAATAGCTTTAGCTTTTATCCTATTGAATTTAAATTAATGTATGTAGGTATATACTATAAATTATAAAATCGACAGGTTTATATAACAGATCATATTCTTCTTTTTATAGACTTATGACTTATAATACAGTCTAATAATTGTCAAAATTTGTTGTAAGATCGAGCAATTCAAATAAATCGTAAGACTGAATTAATCAATTGAATATACATATGTAATGTGGTAATTGACGCAATTGATAGTTTCTTGAATTGATTGATTATCGAATGTGTATTGCGACGGTTGTCCCAATTTTACTATATTTTGTTGCTAAAGGTTTTTGAAGCCCTTGAAAAAAGTTGTTCGTTGATTGACAAATATTTCTTAAGCTTTTTCTATTAAAATTTTCTATTTGAAATGAAAATGTATTTGAATTATGTCTCAACTTGATTTCTTTTATTAACCAGTTAACTGCGTTCGACGTGTATACACGTCAATTCAAAACTTTATTGTAGTGCGGTTGGCAATATAAATGACATTTAGTGGTATTTTTCAATTATACTTCCAGTAATATACTATTACGTATTTTTGTTTTTTTTTTGTTTACAAATTTTATTATTTTTTGGCAATTTCTAAGTTTTTAATAAAAATATCTTTCTCAACAATGAATTGTTAATTTTTTATCGAATAAATATGTAATCTTTTCTTGTTTAGCTTAATTTTTATCTTAAAATTTATAATAGGAGCCTTGATTGATTTTACTTACGCATTGCTTGATTTTAATTACGCTCCCCGTAAGGAATTTTTAAAACTCAATTCTGCATTATAATCATTATTTATTAATTGCAGATGATGAATTATGACGCATACATTTACTAAACATAGATTACTTTATATGGAAATTCTCCAAATAAACTGAGCAAAAATAAATTAGACAATTTTCTTTCAAGATAATAGATATCTATGTACCGATAATAAACAGAATATACAATTAGCATTAAGTATAAAAAGAAGAATATAGAATAAAGTGATTGTGTACTGAAAATTCTCATAAAATAAGGCAATCTATTTTTGATTAGATAATTATGCAGTAGGTGTAAGGTAGGGCGAAATTTCCCACATCGTCAATACTAGA
>JANSTT010019113.1:0-12162 GCA_026745375.1 Platyura marginata | reverse complement strand
CACCCGATGTTGTGTTCTCAATTATTTTCATGCGAGGTATACGATGTAATCCATCCTGTTAAGTTATATAATCTAAGGTATGAGCTGTCTTCAATCTACATAATTTTGCGTCTGCGTAAGACTGACGACCGCGTGCCATTGACGAATTTTTCGTAATCTTTAGTAGCGGCAAGCAAAATTTCCAGACATTCATGATTTTTTTTTTTTTTTTATTTTAATTGACAAGTCTGGGTTCTTAAGGATTTTTTAATTTCGAATAAAAGTTTTTTGCTTTACTTTTACTAAAGTTATGTACCAGTAGTTGTCCCAATGTCCATCTCTTACTGTAGTTTATTATGTTTATTCTAATATGTATGTTTAGAGCAAAGAAATTCCATATAACTTTATAGAGTTTAAGCGAAAAATTCAACTAACAGACATTTTACTTAAGTTATAGTTTCTCTGTATGTTTTGAATGATTTAGTGCTATTTCATTTAGTACATTGAAACATATATAGATATATAGTTTTTAGTTGTAAAAAGTTATTAAGTTTAGGGAAATCTAATAAACATTGTTTTTCAAAAATTTTTTTTTTTTTTATTATAAATATTTAGAAATTCAATTTTCGGAGACTTTATTTTTTTTAAATTTTTTTTGTTTTTTGTTTTTTTTTTTTGTTTTTGGTAATTGTAAAAAAATATCATTTACTAAATTGTTGTGTTGGCGGAGAAGAGTAAGAGTTTTATACGAGTATAGTTTTACGAACGATGCCGATGACAGCACGATATATATAGAATAGAAATAGAATTTTTATTATTAATTAATTAATGATGTTGAGAAAACTGAGAGCTCGGGTAAATTTGACGGAAAAATTTCTAAATATTACAAACATTTTTAGTATCGAAAAAGGTGTTGGAAGTAGCATGAAATTAAAATCGTTTTTTTTTTATAGTATTTTGGTAGGAAACGCACTCGTATGTTTTTATTCAAGAATGTTATGGTCTTTATGTCATTTTCGATAAAAAGTTATTTATATAACTACTCAAAATAAAAGCAATTTGTATATTAAAACAAAACTAAATATACAATAAAATTTACTTTGGTACTTATTAAGTCTTTCGCATTTTTTTTTTTTTTGTTTTTTTATAATTTCCAGTTTTAACAATTTTTTTTTTTTTATATTTAACTTTTTTTTTATATTTTCATATACAGATATAATATTACTACGTATTTTTTTCTTAGTCTGGTATATGCATAAAATTCTATATTTGATCATTCGGAGAATATTTCGTCAGATATTTCATCGAATACGTTTCGTCTCAATAAACAAACAAAAAATCTTAAAAATAAACATAAAAATGTTTGATTAAGTAATAATGAAGGGGTATTAAATGCCGACGTAAAAATTTGATTAAATAGAAAAAATAAATAAACAATCGTATCATCCTCAAGCCAATGGACGGTTTTTCGAATTGAGTTTAAATATTTTATATTAATTTTTCCATCTTTACCTTATTAACCTTAAGCAAAATTTCTTTTTCGAATTGAATGTTAATGATTTTTAATAACCGTATGAGCGTAGCATTAAAGAGTATTATAATTTTGGTACTGTGTTTGTAAATTGTTCTATAATCATTGTATTTCTCACGGTGCGCGGAACTAATACAATCCGAGGAGAAATGAAAAAAAAAGGAAGAATAGAGACGAGCCAAGCACTGAAGCGAACTTCCTAAGCTAAGGCAATCCAAAATACTTCTCGGGAATTACAACCGAAAGAGGTACGAGGTTAGTAAGAGAATTAGCAAAAACAGACTCAGGATGCTAACGGGACTCCTGACAGGCCATTGCAGGCTGAAGGGGCACCTAAGGAAGCTGGGTCTAGAAGAAAGCGGAACGTGCAGGTTCTGTGAAGAAACAGAAGAAACCCCAATACACCTCCTTACAGAATGCGGAGCACTCATCCACAAAAGGAGAAATTATCTGAGAAACTACTGCCTGACCGAGAAGGACCTTCCGTCACTTAACCCACTCAAAATCTTAAAATTCCTAAATAAAACAGGACTTGAAGAGATACTCTAAATAGTGGAGAGGCTCCATGAAAATATAAGTTAGTAAGGGGGGCACAATAGATCTAAATAAAGGTCGAGGTGTATCGATCATCCCTAATAAAATCTACAATTTACAATTGTATTTCTCGTGAAATTTTAAGTCAAAATATATAGAATGTTCGGTTCGTTCGTAATCAAAATTCCGGCTAGATGGCCGAAGCTAGAGCACACAAATTAGTATAAGTTTATAAGGTACTGCTAGAGTAAGATCTTTTGTGTTTTTGGAGCAAATCAAACAAGGTGGTAATTTTGACATAAACCATTCATTTACTCTAAATAGGAATATTCGGAATAGAAAATTAATATGATAAATTATAGAGAATAAAATTTTTTTTTTATTAATACATCAAAAAGTTTCCTGCCCTACCGTTAAGGTGCTGTAAATGATTACTTAAAATATATTCGGAAATCGGAATGTAGAAATAATTAAGAACAGAACAATTATAGAGAATGCAAAAATGAAGATTTCATTCATAGACCACGTACGTTATGACGCTGCAATCAATTTTTATATAATATCTAGGGTTTTTAATCATTTGTATTCAATTTGCTCAATATTTATTTGTTCTACAGAAGATCAGTATATAGATCAGTACTCATACGGGTACAATATAATCGGCGTGGCCAACTTTTTCTTCTTTACAAATTTTAAAACTAAGCCATATCATCCACCAATCAAATGGCATTGAGAATTTGTAAATAAAGCTAAGGTTTTTAGTTATTATTAAATCAAATTATTGATCAATTGAAATCATATTCGATGAATTGTCTAAATACCATTTTAAACCTACCTTATCAACTACAATCGATAACACTACATAACTAGTATAGGGCTATAGAATTTAATGTGCACCTTACAGCAAATTGATATACAATTAAAAGGAACCAGCCAATTGTATAAATAGTAATTTTTGTTTTTTTTTTTTGTTTTTCTTGCTAGTCTTCTCGCTTTTTTTTCTTTTTAGGTATAGTTTTCAAGTTTTTGTCACAGACAAATTGATGCTTTTAAAGATTTCTTCTTTTTTTTTACTTAATTCGATGTTCTAAAATTATAAATAATAATTTTTCTTACATGGATTATTTTAATAGCATACATAGTTAAATTATTTACATTATGTACATAACCTTTCTACAAAAAACTGCCCTATAAAAAACTAAATTATGACTGAATTTGTCTTCTCTTTTATTTTTATCATGTTTCATATAATATTTTATGTATAAAAATTTGTCGAAGTATTAATAAGTATAAAATAAATATAAATAAATAATTTAAAAATTACGTTTTATCTACATTTATGTAAACTTAATTTCGGCACATCACTAAATTAGATAACATCTTATTATAATTTATATATAAAATATATTTTAATATTTTTAAAACTAGGCAAATATATACAAAACTTTTTTTCTTAATCTTTTTTTTTTTTAAATAACCTTTTTCTGTTTACGTCTATTAGAAAAATATTCTAACTCTATAATAAATATAAATTATATATCTAAAATCCTTTGACTATTCCGTAGGCTTCTAAACTACTCATGACTAAATAGAGTATCCATAGTCCAAACATGACTATACTGGTTGCATATTTGAATCCTACTGGTCCACCAAGTTCACCGCCAATCGTCTTACTTCTTCGTAGTAATAGTATGGTAATTGTAACTACGGCACCACTTAAAAATAGTGACACTGAGAAGGCCAAACTGGAATTTAAAAAAAAAACAAAAAATTGTTTATGAAACAAAAAAACAAAAAAGTTAGCAATATTTTTAGCATTAATTAATCTTTAAAATGTTGTTAATTTAACCAAGTTTTAGTTAATTTAATAAAGAAAAATATATTTTAGAGAACAACAACAACAATTTTTAAGTTTTAAATTTCTTCCTCTTATTCAATCTTAAAATGGAAAGTGCACTCAAGAACATACTGGTCCACATATATCAGACACGAAGCGTACATTTTTTGATATCGAAGACAACTTTATTGTAAAAATTCCAAATTAATATTTAAAAGTGCATCGCTGATATATTTTGAGAATTTCTTCCGTAAAGGAATTTCTGGATATTTTCCTTTATATTTTGCTCTAACAGATGATGTGATTTTTTTTTCATTATTTTATTTATTTTGATTTAAAAAAAAAAGTTTTTTTATGAATGCTTCCATTAGATATTAGGAGAATTCGTGTCTGGTATGTATACTGAGTAGACTGATAACAGGTTAGCGATTTAATAACATTACGAGCTCGTTTTGATGTATACAAAATTAACGAAATTAAATAAAAAAAACTAACCAACATTTCATCAAATTAACAAAATAATTTTTTGATATTGTATTTAACACTAGTTTTCTTAATTTAATAGAAAATTGAACATCTGTGGACTGAAATTATTTAATAAAATATAGAACACAATTACTTTTAATGAAATGGAAAGTTTTTTTTCTTACTATAGTACATTAACAAATAGTTTTGTTAAAAATACAAGAAAAAAAGCTTATTTATTTTTCTTTGTGTAGGTATATCTACTAAATAACTAAGATACACACTACTACGAATTGAAAAAAAAAACATACCTTCCGGGATCAACCTCAAATGCTCGACCATGATATGCATGATAGACAGCGGCTATTGACCATGCAACACCGATTCCAAGAAATACATTAACCGCATTACTTCCAGTTACATTACCAACACTAGCATCTGCATGTTTATCTTGAATGGCTGCTACTTTGCTAGCGAACGTATCTGAAATTAAAAATTTATTTATGATATTACGATAATTTTTTTATTTTTTTTTAAGTGTAGGTAGGCATTAATTTGCTAAAATTTTCACAATTTTTTGTATTTTGAAACATTTTTTGTTCGCATTTGCCAGTAGGTAAAACTAATTTATAAAAATTAAAAACAAAACCACTAAGACAATTTTTTTTTTGAACAATTCTTATGTTATTGTAGTTTGGAAATTTCAATTTCTTTCCATTTTGAATGACAAAATTGAATCGACAATTTTCGACATATTTCTCCAAGAAAAACATTGATTTGTCATTATTGTTTCCACAACTTAATCAAAACGATGCGATACACATACATATATAGGTGACTCAAATTAAAAAAAAAAATGACAATCCATTTAATTTCTTCACATCATTACTTATAGCTGTGACACCTAACAATATGTGATTGCTTTTCTTTTCGAACATTTGATATAGAAAATAACCGTCAATAAATCAGAACTGTGAAAATTATCTATAAAGCCACTTTCTTATAGCATCAGATGTCTCGCCAATTTTTACAAATATATATTTTACAACTTTCTTTGGGGGGAAATAGAAATTTTCTTTTGAAATTGTTTCGTATTTCTCTTACATTTTTGTTGATGTGAAATTTTTAAATGCTTCCGATAACAAATCGTTAAATTTGCTGTAAATTTTCAATAGAAAATTGTTGAAAGAAATATCAGATATGCCAATTAAAATAAAAATCAATATCAATAACAAGTTTTATTACGATGCCAAAGGGCTACAAATTGGCTACAATATTGACCGATAATTAAATATTGTACTTATATTTGTTGAAAAAAACCTGTGCAGCGAATGTTTTTAATTAAATTTTTACTAGACCAACTATATAACGACACATTTGCAAATATAATCGCCCGTAAAATATGACAAAACAAACTTAGCGTGAAATCGTACCTAACTATATTAAATACAACACGAAACAACAATAATTTTTTCAACTTTACACACGTTCTGATTTCAAGAAACTATTTGAGATTTTTGATAATGTTTTGTTGTTGTTGTTTATGTTAATTAACTTAGCATTTAGCATACTTTCTGTATGGCAACTTAGCATTCAGAATATTAATGTCAAGAGCTTAAAGCACGGCACCATAAATTTCTGTATAATTGCAAAATGCTTATTTACAGAACGATTACGAAAACTATGCTAATTCCAACATTTATGATGCTTACGCGTCTAATTATTTCATATAATTATACTGATGAAACAACAAAAACAATTAAAATGCAAACGGTTTTGCGATAAAAAATTATTTCAAAATGGGATTGTGCATGTTTTCGGTTTTTTTTTTAAAAAATGGAAAGGATTTTTTAAAAATGAATATAAAAATGCTTACCTGGTATACTGGTTCCTAAAGCTACGAAACAAATGGCAGTGACCGAATCTTTAATTCCTAAAGTACAACCAAAATGTGAGGCAACATCACCAATTATAGCTGTAACAACTCCGATACAGAAAATCGAAACGACAAAACACAGGTATCCGCCACATATATCTGCAATAAGAATAAAATTTGAATTTATTGAATTTACTGTGCTTAAGTTAATTCTTAGATAAACCTCTAGTTAGGAAGGTCAATATAACAGATTTTTTATTTAATTTTAATCCCATCCATATTGCCTTCTGTATATGAATTACATGATAACAATTATTGATGAAAAATTGTATTGTACAGATAAGCTCTATTATATGAAAATATTTATTTGATCACCAAAGTGAATGTTTGGACTGAGATCAAATTTTATCATAAACCTAACATTTTTTTTTACCATTGGTCAATTTTTAAATGTTTAATTTTCCCAGTGCTTTTCCATTGACGAAACACATTTTATGCACCAAAACACCTATTTTTGAATGATTTTGAACTGGACAGAAAACAATTGAGAGTTTTTTTTTCGTTGTTTTGCTGCAACTACTGTTCTCCATCGATAAAAAGCCTATATCATGTAATCGAGGGAGCGAGAAAAATCAAAATTAAAATATTTTTTCGATTTAAAGGCCTAGAACTTGACATTTCGGTAAAACAATTTATAAACGACTGAATATGTGCATATGTGGTGACAAAACGAATGTGGTCATAGGCTTTTTATGATCTGATGGCATTTGTAAATGTGACCCCTATTAAAAGGCCTATTATTAGAAAATAAAACCAATAGGTCTTTTTTTTCAAGGGAAGACAGCGTATGTACTCAATAAGCTTATTTACTCTTAAAGCTTAATTTTATATAACTTGGTGATGATCTAATGCAAAAAATAGCCACTATCACTTCCACTATCATTATATAAATTTCATTATAGTCTCATACATGTACATATGCAGGAGTAGGAGTATCACTGGTAGAAATAATAATTCATTTGTCTTATTTTAACCTCAACGGTAGTTCAAATATACTTTTATATTGCTCAGCAGAATTTAATATTTAATCCAAAATCCAATTTTGAATTTTAATTAAAGATCCAAAATGGAAAACCAAAACTTTTTAATTAAAGTTTAGAGGATGGTTTATTTGGAGTTTATCGAATTACAATAGTTTCCGCTTGGCTATAGAAAGATACCTACAATAGAAGAATCATACAACTCGTACGTAGAACTAAATTCTACATTTTCCTCTAATACAATTTTATTGTAAATGCAAGAATTGTGTAATAATTTAGAAGAAAAATTTAATGCATTTTATCGATTGCAATTTATAAAGGTTTTTGAGAATGGGGACTTTGGGTACATTATGTACCTACTTAGTATGTGTTTATAATCTGGTAATTTTCAACGACTGTCTGTTAGACATTAAATCATTAAGCACATTATAAATGTTATGGAACAATACAATACTTTAGGCTATACCAAACATTATGAATTAGTACGTGAGCTTTACATATTGTAATATTATACTCATAGGGTAAATTAACCAGTTCAGTATTCCAACTAATAGTGCTTAATGTATGTAAAGATATACAGAATTACTCTCTGTGTTACCACAGACCGAACATAAATTAATTAAGATATTTTGTGTAAAATGTTGAATTAATTTATATGTTCAATTTAAATATGCATTGGTTAAATTAAATTTACATAACACAACAACACATACCTATGCATGTACTATTTAGATATGCCTGAGTATTTTAAACTTAAAATCTGTTGGATGGAAGATGATATACCATCGCAACAGATGATACAAATATAGTGTGAATGGAATATTAAATGAACATCAACAGATCAATAATTTTATTTTTCTGTAAACAGTACATTTACTATATCCTTACTATATCCTCTCTATAATAGTGAACTTATTTAGTTTTTTTTATAGTCTGTCTGTAAAGAACGTGTCGAAAATATTATAAGACGAAATTCTGTTCGGTTTCATATGATAAATAATTTATGTTTGCAAAATGGTTAAATGTACATAATACTAAGTATCAGTGACGTCGCGTGAAAATTTTTGTGATAGGGATTCAAAAGTAAAATATGAGTAGGTTATTAACCCACAGAAAATACAAATACTTAACACGCGCACAACTCCTTACCAAACAAACAATTTCATATATTCAACCAATGGAATTGAATCTATCCAAGTAAAATTTCTGCTATACGCATATATTAACAACATATATAGAAATTCTATCTACCTAGAAAACTACCTATCTCTTTCGCTGAAAATGAGCCCTACTAAGCAAACAATTCCATATATTCAACATTCAACGCAATGATTCAACCAACGGAATTAAATCTAACGAAGTAAAATTTCTCCTATACGCATAATAACCCATTTATAGAAAATTTATTATCTCTTTTGCTCTTTTGCTGAAAACAATATGTGTATTGATAAGCGGGTTTTCCATTACGACAAAAATGTTTTACTGCTGATTATATGGGTAATTTTCAACGGATTCATTGAATCTTTGAATCCGAGAACCGGACGTCACTGCTAAGTATATATAGGAATATATCCAGGCATAGAGATATATTCGTTCTCCAGAAAAGGAACAAAGGAAGAAATCAAAAATTGAAAACATCTAACAAGATATTGAGAATAGAAATAGTCATTTTTCAGGACTTTTTATTACATTATATAGCAGGGGTGTCCAGACATTTCTTAATGAAGATCGATCTAACCTGTAAATGCAATGCAAGATCGGCTAAAAAGTATATATACATAAGAAGTTCGCTGCATCAAAAGTACACAGCACCGAAGTACACTGCACCGAAGTACACTGCATCGAAAGTACATAGCATCGAATGTTCATTACCGAATGTTCCTAGCATCAAATGTTCCTTATATCGAATGTTCCTTACATCGAATGTTCCGAGCATCAAATGTTCCTAGCATCGAATGTTCCTAGCATCGAATGTTCCTTGCATCGAACGTTCCTTGCATCGAAAACTATTTATGTGCACACACACTGAGTTTTTTTAAACTTTTAAACAGGGATAGTTTTCTTCGTGGAGCAAAGACCAATAAGTATTTTCAGAAGCTCTTGCTTTTATGAAAATATCTGAATTAAGCGCTATAATTTCATTTTCAATTTTTGATGAATCAATATCAAAAAAAGTAGCAGCTTTTCGTTAATTGCTTTTAAACTTAGAAAGTTTTTTAAATCTTTTGCTGACAATTGAAATTTTTTCCCAACTGAATTTTCGAATTTATCAAAAAATTTCTAACTTTTCCAAATAAAAGAGATATTCATAAAGTTTCTTTCAAATTTTTTTTCAAAATGTTGCTCTAGGTAGATAATATTAATTACTATTAATTAAATGTAGCGCCTTCAGAGTTTAAAAAGAAATTAGTTTTTCTTCAATTTTGTTTTCCTATTTTTCATCTCTATTTCAAATGTTGTAAGTTTACAATTTTAACTATTGCAAAAATGGTACAAATCCAAAAAAAAAAATGTTCGCCTTATCTATTGTTATGTTGTGCATCAAATTCATTATCAACTATTTTCGAAATCCGATTTTACAAAAAATTAATTTTTGACTAAAAATTGTCTTTTAAAATCACTGTTGAGGCGCCACATATATGAAGTGCCAAAAATCATCTATTTGACATGTGTATTTACTCAAAAGTTTCTTTTACCAATTTTATTTTCGAATATTTCTCAAGATCTAGATAATTTATTGGCGTCTTCCAAAAGAGTTATAGTTGCATTTTATCGTGAAAATAAAATACTGTAATATTTTGTAAATGGATGTCATCACACAGATGTTGCTCAATATTTATTATACACTACATTGCCGCACATTTTTCTGGAAAAAATATCTCTAACAAAACTAATAACTGCTTCACCATCAATACCTATAGCTATGTATATTGTATATACATACCTAGGTATTTCATAAAAATATCTTTTATATAAGAATCAAGTAACGTAGAGTGGGCCTATTGCCATGACATTTTTTCTATAATCCGCATAATTCTATTATATATTGAAATATTCTAACAATGATTATATTGTTTTAAGTAAAATTTTATTTCCAATCTTTTATGGCTTATACATTTTTTTCAGTTTTCTAACAAAATATCAAGAAAAACCAAAATATATGCAACTCAAAAATGAGTATTCTGAAAGCCTCTAATCCATATTGGACAAATTAGTTTGCAGAATACCCAGTTTTGAGTTTCATATATTGTTTTATATATTGTTTTCTCGATATTATGTTATATAAGTGGAAAAAATTTATAAGGCAAAAAAGATTGGAAATAAAATTTTACTTAAGACATAAGATAATGTTTATTAAAATATTTCAAAAATTAACAGAGTTATGCGGATTATTGTAAGAATTTCAAAGGCACTTTGTATAAGTAAAAATAAAACATGACATATGTCAGTGATAAAAATAATTCGGGGGAAGGGCTGAGGGAAGGGTTGAGGGAAGGGTTGGGGAAGGGCGTTAGAAGAGTGGCGGAAGGATAGGGAAAGGGTGGAGGAGGGTTGGAATATGGAGGGGGAAAATAGAGGTGAATGAGCTTTTCTTTGTGAAAAACAACTATTTTCGTGGATTCTCCCACCAAATAACAAAATTTCGACTAACCTATGGATACAAAATTATTTTTATTTTTTTTTTGTTACATAATTTTGACCCGCCGTTAACCCTTATATGTATAATATAAATAACTATAAAATGGACATTTTCGTACATTTCTGTTTGGTATGCGAAAAAAATTATAAATGCATTATTAACCCTTATAGGCTGCCCCATACATAATCAAATCAAATTCCATTTGCTCACAATTTTAATGCCTTTTTAATTTATATTTAATATTTATTTAATAGTATATATTCACATATGTATGTACCTATCCTATATGTAGTAGTATATGTTTGTATCCATGTAAAAGTAGAGCTATACGTAATGTAGGTAGGGATATAGAGATTTTGTAGATATTAAAATTTAATAAGAAATAATTCTAACGAAACCACAAGGTTAAGAATTTTTTCAACATTTTATATAATCAAGAAAAATTAATTTGTTAAAAAATTATTTAACAGTAGGTACCTAGGTATGCTCGTAAAATTTCCATATTAATCATTATCATATTAGACCTAATTTAGTTAGCCTTTTTTCTGTTTTTTTTTTTTTTTGTGTTGCTTGTGTGTCAAAAGAGCCCATTTTTATTTTCCCCAAAATGTATTATTATATTTTCATTTAAGCATGTTTTGGGAGCGTTGGGAAATCTCTTTTTTTTTCTCGAGTTAAACTTTTTTAATTAAATTAACGTCGAGAGTAGCGGGATACAACTTTGTAACGTTCAGCAAAATATAAAGTATCCAGCTCATGTTTTCAGTTTTTCAACAAGTTGCAAATTAAGAAGTTTCCTTTTTACATCTCCATAATAACGAGGCTAAATAATTTCAATTGAAACATCACCGGCGAAAAAGGCTCAACATCCTTGGAATTATTTAGTAGAAATATTTTCTTTTTATATTCAATTATAAAATGAAATAAACAAAGAAGAGGATTATTCTGTCGCTTAGTTTAGTTTGAAGTATTTTTGTTTTCATATTTAATTTGTTTGGGAAATGTCTTGTCTAGGCGTCATTTAAGAATTAAAAGAAAAAAATATTTTAAAACTTGATATTTTTATTTTTTATTGTAATTTTCTTTTTTAGAAAATCTTAGATGTGTACAGACCTAGACATCCGAGATTTTCCCAAATAGAAAATTACAAAAAAAAAACAGCAATAATTCAGAAAGAATAACTATTAGGCCATGCCACACGCTGTTGTCATTGGGCGCCCAAAACAGGTTTTATAGGGAAGACGTACGGGAGGTAAAGAA